>JANHGB010053350.1:0-16428 GCA_026283785.1 Coracopsis vasa
CCCCAAAAAACCCCCCCCAAACAAACAAACCAACACCCCCCCCCCAAAAAAAAAAAAAAAATTATACCATAAAATCTAACGTCATACATAAGGAACAGCAAAATTACAAGTGAAGTGGAACAACTGCAAGGGTTGAGGTTTATCTATTTCTTTCTACTAAAATCGTTTGGACAGTAGAGTAAATGAAAGTAGCTGAGCTAATTCACATGATTGATTATTCAATACTCACAGTATAAAAACGAACATAACTTTTCTCTTTCTGCATAAGGTTACATAAGAACCTGCATAGAAGTTGTATTATTATACTGTAGAGATGTGCACAGAAATGCATACCTTCAAGTAAACTTTAACCCAGCAACTCTTCAGCTTTTGAGGTTAACATGGTACAAGTTAAAGCAAAGCTAAGTAAAGAAACACTGCAAACAATTTCCAACAATTTCTTATAATTTCTATCCTCCTGCAAACCTTTTTGGTAGTTTCTACAGAAATGTCATTGGATCAGAAGAGACAACTGCTCACAAAAATGCCTCTTTGCCCACAAAATTATGATTCATAATACAAGGAAGCTTTCGAAGTTAGGTTCAAATTAATGTGTATATCATTTTGAAATAATGTCTATGCAATCCTCAGTCACAGGACTTACTAAGGTACTCTTCTGGCTTAGTATAGTTAGATGCATTCATCAAGTATATATATATAGCTGGTTTAAATGCAAATGAGCTCCTTTGAACAAATAACCTGGCTAATTATAACAAGTTTTTAAAGTGTAGCCATCCAGAAATAGTCATAAAGGTTTAACATTTCTTAGATTAATAAATTATTTTTAAGCTACAGATAAATCTACATTATTTTTTCCTTAGTGCTCTTCTCTGTGTTATTTTACATATTTCAACTGACCATTGCCAGAGTCACTGATTGTGCATCTTACAAAAAAATTAGGGATGACAGAACAAATTAAGTATATATTGATACTTCCTGCAAAGTAATGATTTGATAAGAATACTACTTATAGCCTATAGTTCTACCATGCAGCCCAACAGGGTAAATTACTGAAAAGCCGAAGAAATTGTCAGGTGGCACGTACATGTTTGCATGCAGATGTGCAGACACAAATATATGACTGCCAGAGAACTGTAAAGTAAAAATAAGTGTCAAAAATAGATATTTTTTTAAAACAAATATTCCCTTATAGGCATATCAAAATACCCTAAATATACTTTAATTGTTGCATGATAGAACTTGTGCTTCACTACACTGGTTAAAAGAAAACTCAGAGCAGCAGTCATTATTAGCCAAGCTATTCAGAGTATATATCCAAGTTCCCACATTCAAAAATGAGAACATTGCCAAGTTAGATGCATAATGTTGAATATATTTCATTTTAGCTATTAGGTGACTCAAGAAACTACCTGTTACAGTAAGGATTACCCTATATTTCTGTACTTTGAAAGTGTAAGTTAGTGTGACAACACAATTTAATTATCTATACTGTAACCAGAGATGCCTTTAAAAATATCATAACTTCTTATTGCGTATATAAAATTATATACTAACAGTTTCAGGCAACTAACACAATCATGTGTTGGTTATTAAAATAAGACATTAGAATTTAGAGCTAAAATGAAGGTATCTTAATTTTCTCCTCAATCATTTAGTAAGTTGACATAATCATTGCCAAGGTTGTAAAACAAACAAGCAAACAAACAAAAACCTCACTGACTGTATTTATTCAACTATAATTTTAGAAGAAAAAAAGAAGTGTTTCTTATACATAAACTGTATAGCAGCATGAACAGGGCAGGCACCATCTCTTTAGAACTCTGTAATATTTTTTTCAGAGGCTGAATTTCTTAAATTCAGAGGCCTGCACTTTGTACCAGTCCTGTGAGCAGATCTAGGTCTCTTCACTTACAGTTTTTTGATACTGCATGAAGGAGCAGTATATAACAAAAATATCTGGAAGCTGGAGGGTGAACTGGTTTTCACATAACAGAAAGCGATAAGGGGAATATAGGATGTATGAAGTTTTGATTTTGGAAAGAAATGTTAAGAGGGCTGCAAGTGCAACAGAAAAATAACAGTAGGTTCTTGAAGATACAAAAATAAACCACAGCAAGGAGGACCAGCCCATGGCACAGTCTGAGTGAAGCTGTTCTTGATATTACTACATAAATTCACTGAGTAGGTTTGACTGAAGTAGTTGAAGTCAAGATAAGTCACTCCACTGACATCAGTAGGCTTCATTCAGGCCACTATGTGCAGTCCTGACCCTTCTTCCTTTTCATCTAGGCAAAGAATCCTCCCCATTTCACAGAACAATACCATCTCCCAGTTCTCTAAGAAACTGTGTCAGTACCCACCTCCCAGAGGTTTTTTTTAAGCAGTTGCATCTATGCCTGCCTCTGCACATTTCTTGTGACACGCAGGAGCAAAGCCCATTCAGGGTATTAGTGCTAACGGGAAGATTGAGGGGAGGCTCAGTAATTCTGGAACCATTACAGTAACTGCAAGCAGTGAAAACACACACAGCTAAAACATGAGGGAAATTATTTACTTTTGCTTATTTAAGTTGTGCATATAGAGTAAAAAGCTTTTTCATGCAAATTATTTACTGCTCAAATATAGCATAAGGCATGTAAAACACTGAAGCACAGGCTCAAATCTAGTGCTTAGACCACATGGCTAGTCAGAATATCTGCTAACATAACATTTTCAAAAGCAAACTCTGCCCTCATGGAGCCTGCCATTACTGGATTTAAACATTTCCTATGCTTTGAACTACTACTTTAATCTGTTTTTCTGGTGTATATGTGACAATATTGACAAGAGTTTCTATCAGTTCAGGATACTAACTACAGTTATCAAAACATGTTGGCCAAATGTTTGAAAGCAAGAAATCTCCCATTGCTTCAAATTCCTTCAAATACTTAATATTTTCTTTTGGGGAAGTAACTTGTATTTTACCATAATGATTTCTATTTGCTTCTGGAGCATGAGTCATGCTCTTCAATTATTTTCGGTTGATTGTGTAACTATTAGAGAGAACAGGGTTTGGCTAGTATTTAGCCAGTTTGGGGTTTTTTAATAGGAATTTCTGCTTACCTTCCGGTGAAGGCTTTTGAGAAAACGCAGAGCTTATTTTACTTTTTTTGCTGCCACTGCTGTTGACAGACAAGGTGGACTGAATTTTTCTGTGCATTTTTTCTGAAACAGGAGCCGAATGTTTTCTGTTGTCTGCAGGCATGTGCTTGATCCCGTTGTGAATTCCACTTCCATTACTCAGACCCGCGTGGCCATTTTGGATTTTGCCACTTTCTTCCTCACCCCTTTCCAGTGCTGAAGTATTCGGCTGAGGCAAGCGTTGAGGTTGTGCTTAAAATAAAAGAAAGGAAGGGTTAATTTAAATTCGGCACCACGCAGAAGGTTTGCAAGACTCTGTGAATTACACAGGGAGAATAAGGCAAGCAATCTGAAGGAAAAAAAATCAAGAATAGGAGAAAAAGTAGCAAAACTGAGATAAATTTGCTTTAGGGAAGACAAATGAAGAATGGAGGAAATGCAACAGAATGAGAGAAAAAAGTGTTGAATCATAGAATAGTTTCGGTTGGAAGGGACCTTCAAAGGTCATCTAGTCCAACCCCCCTGCAGTGAGCAGGGACATCTTCAATAGATCAGGTTGCTCAGAACCAAATCCAGCCTAGCCTTGAATGTCTCCAGGGATGGAGCATCCACCACCTCTCTGGGCAACCCGTTCCAGTATTTTACCACCCTCATTTTAAAGAATTTTATTCCTCGCATCCAGCATGAATCTCCCCTTTTTAGCTTAAAACCATCACTCCTTGTCCTATTGCAACAGGCCCTGCTAAAAAGCCTCTCATGGATTGATGGGAAGAACAGAACAAATCAAAATCTGGTTTTGTGGAAGAGGTGAACCAGTAACCCGAAGAAACACGCATTCAAGCACCACACAGCTGTGGCAAGCCGGAGCTCAATTCAGAATGACAATTTTTAAAATTGCATTAGTGGGCCAGTTAGGGCTCTTAATGGCAACAAACTGAAATGGTCAAAGGAAAAAAGTACAAAACCAGTCAAAGCAGGAATCCGCAGTAGCCTGGTTAAGACTCCAAGAGTATATAACCCCATTTTAAAGAGAGGGCATGAAACTTAACCATTCTTTGTTGAGGTACTGTATCGTAAAGGAGAATAGAAAAATACATTGTTTATGTATTTAAAGTCTGTATCTAAAGAAAAGATGCAGGATTCAACTTGAAGATTCATATTAAGATAAAAAAAAGAAAAAAAACAGACTTCAAAAACTAATTAAACTATACACATAGTAACACAATAATATTTCATAATCAAAAGCTCAGCCCAATCACCTCTGTTAATCAAACACCACTGCATCATGCTTGGACATAGTTTTTTCAGCAGTCCAATCTTCAACTATTTATAAATCTAATGTCAACGAAGAAATATAGATACTACTGACCACCCAGATGAAGAGATTGAACAGTACCAGCAGTAAAGAAAAACAATGCTGCCGTTCATTTGCTTTTAAAATTATTTGCATCCATTTTCAGATGATTTCACAGTATAGCTTTGAATATATATTACACTGTGTCCAAGATAACAATATGCATAGATAACTATACTTGCCTTCCTCTAAAAGAAACATCTCTGCTGATCATTTCAGGTAAAAGTTACAAAACTTTTGAACAAATACTACTGGGACACACATACCGACATGGTCTTTAAAAAGACTCCAAGTTCTGATTTTGCCTCCAAACTCTAAATACTTCCCTTTTATCAAGGATACTGACACCATTCTCAGACTGTTTCCTCCAACTATCATAAGCTTGTCTAGATTAATCTTCATATGCATCTTAAACTTTAAGTCCTGGTCGCATTGACAGACAAGAAGAGATACTTTTCATAATAGTTTAAATATGAACTGGAATTTTAAGAAGATCCTCTAGACTGACCACATCTATCTAGGTCAGAGTAACCCTGACAGAACTTTATAAAAGTGATAATCTTGTGTTGCAGGAAAGAAAGGAAGGGTTGGGATAAACATTTTTGGTTTAGTCTTTCCCAAGATGTTGCAAGGAAGACAAAGATTATTCCCGTCCATCATCAGAAGTAATTGCTCATGAACCTCCAGTCGAACAGAGCAGGAGCACAATGCTATCTGACACCTGAACAACCCACTTGCTCAAAAAGTTTTTCATTGCCAAAACTGAAACTGCTTATCCTTCCACTTTTGCATTAGTGTTTGCAGAACTCACAAAGAGAAGCATAAGCAAGACACTTTCTTCACTCTGGAATTTGATTTGTAGTATATATTCTGTTCACTTTTCCAGATTTTTGTAAAGGCTCCAAAGCAGATTTTTAGATTTCACCTACCTGAATAGGATTTGTTAAAAGAATATTATCAGAAACCCTTTGTGTAGGTTCTTTCCACATATGTGCACAACCAATTTTGTTAAAATTAAAAAGGTTTTCATTCCATTTTAAAAATAGTCAATGTAGACTTAACCACAGTCAAAAGTTAATTCTTTGGCAACATCAGGAATAAAAATTTTGCTCTCTGAAATTCAGCATTCATACTCATAGTTCCCTATAGCTTTTTTCTTCATTACTCCACTCAAATGTAAAATGTACTATTTAGAACAGTTTTTCTCACATTCAATGAAATGATGTTTCCTCACACTGCACTGCCTGATTCCCAGCTGTGGAATGGTGCAGTTATACCAATAACCTGGCATTACTGGGGAGGGATTAACCTTCCTCAATAAATAAAAATAATAGCTCATACTAAAAATTCTGCATGTCTGGACGCAAGTTTCTAAAACTGACAGTTATGACCTTTTCCAAGCCAGCTAAATTGGTGGTGACAGCTTACAATTGTTTGTGTATTTTTGGTGCTTTGCTACAATACAGTTACTTGACAAATTATCCAAAATACAGTCTCCAAAATTAGGTGTGTTTCTGTCAAACTATGGGTGAATGGGAAGTCTTGGGGAACCTAAACAGTTGTATGCTTTTGACTTTATTATTATTTTTACTAAGGGTTTGGGGGATATTTTTGGTGTTTTGGTGAGGATTTTTTTTTAATCCTTTTATTAAATAATCCTGTTCCCAAAGTACTCTTACTTCAGTCTTTTAGCATTAACATACAACTTTTTAGCTGACTGGCTTTACAGTATTCACATGTGATATGCAGGTCAAATCAAAATGGAATAAAACCCCAAATGGATTAGTTATCTCAATTTAAATTTATTTTAACTTTATTGATAATTTTGCACTAGGGAGACTTGAATCTTATGGTTAAAACACACTTGAAACCAATTAGGAACCATATGACTGCATTCTAGCATAAAGAACAAAAGCAATTGACAGTTCCAAGATTAAGCCACAACCACTCAGTTTAAAACAGAAATATTTTTACCTTATTTTTTAAAGGTTGTGTATATCTTAAAAAAAAAAAAGGCGTAATATGGGGAACGACACAATGATTCTTAAAACACAGTGATACCCAGGGACTCTCACTCTCTCTTTAATGATCCACTGCTCTCATTCAGCTGTCTTTCTTTTTTCAAATCTTTACATATGTGACAGCTCTCAAAAGTAGACCATAGACCATCTGGCATTTTCCGAGGTGTAACTTGTGCAAATTCAGCTCTACTGGGAACACAATGCTATCTTCTGCCTGCGTTATAAAAGATACAATAGAATGTAGAACTTATGAGTTGTTTTGAATTATTCATTTTTTGCCTGTATATTCAAGAAATTTTACAAACTCTGCATTTTGTACTACATAATCACATGCGTTAAAGGTACAAAGAAACTTTTTGACACCTCTTTTCTACAGAAAGATGGCATTTTGTTTGATATGTGAACATTCAGCGCCTGTTATATCATTCTAAACAGGCCGTGTGCTGCTACAAAAGATCCCATTTTATACTCTATGTATGAGCAAAAAATTTATTCTTGATATTCAGTAACTAATGCAATACACATCAAAATAAAATATGAGTTGGATGAACATTCAGCATCTTCAAATCAGGATGCCACTGGTCACTTACTATATGTTAGAGATTTAAAAAAAAAATAAATCATTCCTCATGCAACACAGAAAAATTGCCATTTCAAACATCCTCAATAAATAGTTTCAAATGTCCTAAGAAATACTATGCTTTTTAGGTTAATATGTTTTTAATCTTTAGCAAAACCAGTAGATTTAAGTCAATATTTTATACAGTGCTAACACTAGTGGATTTTCAATAAGAATGATAAATATTGGATTAATGATTCAATAGACTGAATCTTTTTTGATAGAAAACTAGCAGATAATGTAGCTAGTAATAACTGTACATGAATCTGCTGCCTGTGGAAAAGTAATAAAAAGGCAATATATTGCTATAGCGTATAATCTATTAGTGTGTTTCACTGCTTCCCTGTCATTGGTTTCCTTGCAAAGTGGGCCTTAATACAATAACTTTTGCTGTTATTTAACTGACTTTACATAATAATTTAATTGTGGGGTTACTATCTGGTGAAAAAACATTCGAGTACCAAATATTTACTTGATGGTTTTGAAGTAACTCTGCACATTCCCATTCAGAATGTAAAATTCTTAGCACAGTTTAAATGAATATGCACATACATATCCACATTGACAATATATTGTTTACACCCTGCAAAAGCTAGTCTTAGGAGAAAAATCCTGATGCAGGCATTTAATAGAAAAATGTATGTCAACACATGGAAACTCTCAACCAAAAGAGGACAGTCTAAGCTCTCATTAGGGATTTTATACAAAACACAAAAACAAACATACATGCAATACAGACTCCTCAGATTCAAAGTGAATCAAAAGAAAACATCAGGAGGGAGAGAAGAATTGAGACAGCTAATTAGTAGCCTAATCACATTAAAAGCAAATCCAAGGCAGCTGAAACAGATGCCCATGGAGCTTGCTAGGCTGGCCAATGCCACCAGTGGAAAAAGTACTTTCCAGTTTACAACCTGAGTCATCTGACTGTACACGCAGAGAGGTAAAAACACAGTTTTTCTTTGCTTATGACACAATAGTTTATGACATCAGATCAGGCCACAGAAGCAATGTTTTTGCAGGTGGACTAGGGAGGAATAAAATACACAACTCCTGGGTGTAAAAAAAAAAAAAAAAAAAAACAAACTATAACCTTTGGTATTTTCAAATATTGAGAAAATACAAAGTATCATTTAATTTTAAAATATCCTCAACCTTTCTCTGCCTTCCAAACCAGCTGAAACCACAATAAGGTGGTGAGCTCTTTTTAGGAAATACAGAGGTCCTGTTTGGGTCCATTAATGTTGAAAGCCAAGATCTACATGCTAATTTGACCTGGGGAAATTGTTTGACCTCGGTGGTAGCTGCTCCTACTCCCTCTGCATGGATCACACAGAGGAGACCACGTGCAAGGGAAGTAGGAATCAGGCCTCTGTTTTTTATCAGTGCTTCTTCATAACACCAACCTAAGCTTGAGGGGAAAAAGAACGCAAATGACAGATGATAGTCATGGATTGCACAGTAAAAGCAGGGGCTGCCTGGATTCTAGAGTAAAATTAAGGTGATTCCAAATTGCTTCTGGAAAAGATATCAGTTTCTGAGATATAAAAGGCAACATTTCCAACTGAGTAGCAAAAAAATCTTACCTTTTCAAAAACACTACAAATCGTATGCATTCATACACTCAATAAGCATAAAATTTCAGTGAAGCTGGGAGAACTCAAATATCTCAATCTCTCTCCCTCCCCACTTTTCTAACCAAAATCCTGACTTGTCTCTACGTGATCTTCAAACTACATCAATAGTTTTCTCTGCCTAGCTATCCAGAATATTAACATTCAGATTACAAGATGTACCTCTGAGTCAACCTGTGAAGTGGCTTTTGTCAGCAATTATTTTTGAATATTTTCTAGGACATAAATAGCATATACTGCAGCTTCTATATCACAGAAGGCATACATTAACTAAATAACAAGGTACCATCAAGGTACAATCTATCTTTTAAAATCAATTTTTTACACTGAATTTTTTATACCATGCTGACTTTACAGGGAAAACAAAGTACCTACTAACAGCATCAACCACCTTTTTAGAATTGCTTCTTGTAAGACATGAGGACACCTTCAAAATGAATACAATATATTATTATGAAACAGGATGTCCTTTGTAATGAAAATACTGTAGTAAAATTGCTGGTACAAGTTTTACAGGACCCACACTGAGAACACTTTGTTAAAATACGCCTGAGAACACATTCAGAGAACACCAGCTAGAACAGATAAGGGGCTTGCAGGGGACAAAGGGAAAAGCCATTTTATCCTGTCAGCACTCAGTTGGTGAAGGGCTGACGCGAGTGGCAAACGCCTGTGTTCGTGTGTGTTTATGGGTTGAGAAGGCAATGCAAGTGCACAAGAAGGTGCCAAGACTACTCTTAAATCTGTGCAAAGACACCTGCAGTGCCTTCCTTTGGAAGCACCGCAGAACCTTACACGCTGTTTGAAGGGTTGCACGAATTGTATAAAGATGTCTTTGACATACCCAGAAAGAAGCAGTTACCACAGTGAAGCATGAAAAGGGCTGGTAGCCAGAGGTTTACAAAGTTGATAGGCATTCCTATTGAAAATGTGGAGCGAATTTCTCTATTTACAAATCCTCTTTCCTGACATGCTTTTGCAAAAGGAAGAGATGCCTGCTGATTTTTTTTCATGATTATCAACAGCAAATTTTTAATCATTGCTGAACAAATGCTTAACATTTTTAATTACCTATCTTTTAACAATTATCTCAAAATCCAAATATCCTTTTGTCTTCTAATTACCATTAGATTATCAGTGAATTCTCCCTCTTTATCATACACAAATCTTGCCATCATTAGCAATGTTTTTTGTGAGACTGCAAATATTGGCATCTATGATAAACTTTGCGGATAATTTGGAAATTCTTGCTAGATCACAATATAATTAGAAATAAAGATGTTTCACATAATGCAATGATTTTTAAGCCACATCTACATAAAGTGGAATATAGCTCTTACTCTAGGATACAGTTTTCAATTCTTGAGAACAGTAGTAGCTCACCATGAAAAATCCAAGAAAAGAGCCAAACACAAAATAGAACGTTATGGGTAATAGGCACCCAGACACCTGGGAAATAAATTTCTATATAAAGCTGCATTCAGAAACAGGAAATTTTACCACAAGCTTTCCGCTTGCAGATTTATCTTTCCTTTTTTCTCCTCATGCGTTCTGCTAGGGAACTGGAAAAAAAAATTGCAGTATATTTGCCCTCATCTCTTACAGCATTACAACTAACTACAGCAGTGGTGATCATTGCACAGAGATGTGCAACGACAGATTAACTCACAGGCACCATTCCAACATTCCACTGGCATATTTATGCTGGTTTACACCATTAATTACTACTGAAGCTGATTTTTTTTTTATTTAAGGTGAAATGCCTAGGTATTTCATCCTGTGTTTTCTACATAAGTAGCTTATTAAGAGGCATCTTAATCTACTTGATTTTTTTTGTTAAATCTTGCTTTATAGTGTATACTGGCTTGTAGAAGTTGGATCTGAGAACAAAATAATAGACACATTAAGAATCAGAGATTTGTTTGTTAATTTCTAAAGTGCTGAATTTGATCTATTTCTTTAACACATATAACCAGTAATTTAATAAATGTGAAGACAGTCCCTCAAACAGAAAAGGGTACAAAGGGGTGCAAACCCAGTACAATCACATCTCACTGAGCAACAGAATGCTTTGCTTCTGGAGCTCTGATTTTCAAAGGAAGGTTAATTAACCACTAGACGTAAAAAAGGTAATCCAAGCTGTTGGCATGACAATTACAGCAGTTATGCAATTAGTACCTATTACAACATATGGTTATACTACTGCATAAAGACACACTGGTGTCCCATGGAATTTAAGACGTTAAGTCAGACATTTGGAACAGTTTTGATGCCCCTCACCACTGTGTTACCGGTTCCCAAATCAAATAACAAACATCAAAGAGAAGCTACAAACAACAGGATATCGCTTGCTGGGTATTGCCTCATAAGCAGCACAGCAGGATGTACCAGGCAGGAGAGATAACCACAATGTCATTAACAGCCTTAACGTGGGCAAGTGCACAAACATGTTCTCTTAGCCCCAGCACCTCCTGCTCCCTTCCTCAAAACCCCAGCCACCACTGACAAAATGGACACTGTTTCACTGCAGTAAAGAACATCAGATGGTGATGCAAATAGCTTCTCAGCTTAACGAATTCACTGCTTGCCTCTGAGTCAGAAAATACTCAAAGGTCAGATTCATTCTCCACTGACCATATACACTGAGTTTTCAGATGATGAGATTACAGTGTTCAGTTAAACTCATACAAATATACATAACATTGGCTCTACTTGGTTTTTAAAAGAACATAAAGGAAAATGCTGGAATGAGCATTTCCCTTCAGGTTCACTGCTCCCTCGATTTCTAGTCCTCCACTCACAAAAGATTCCAAAAAGTGCTCAACCTCAAGTGTGAATCTGACCACCTGCTCTCACTGCTCTGTCTTTTGTCATCTCTATAAATCTAAGTAATAACCAATAGCTACTATTAACAAAACTAACAAGATGCAGAAATAAATTAAAAAAAAAAAAAAAGGAGTAAAACCAGAATGACAGCAACAAAGAGTGGGTAATGTAAAAAGGTAGCAGGAAAATGCAGAATATCAGTATAAAAATAATAATACATACATTGATAACTGAGTTTCTGATCCCTTTGATGCACTTGTTTTCTCTCTAGTATTCTCTCTTGCAACCTAGAGCTGATGCTAACTTTGGCATCCACTGACATCAAGTATCGGAAAACCAAAGAAAGAAAGACAGAAAGCACAGCTGCAAGGAAAATTGAACAGGAGAAGCAAATGGCCAGTAACCATGAGGAACAGGCTAAAACTTGGGATTTTACATTATTAAAACAAGAGTAGGGCAAAAACATCAAAAGAAAAAAGAGCAGATAGCAACCATCCAGAAGAAGACAGCACTGGAGGGGAAGGAGACAGAAAGGGAAAAAAAATCCCCACAGTGAGCTGAGCCACTTTCAGTCTGTGTGGGCAGAAAAGATAGGGAAGAAGAAACAAAAAAATCACAAGTAAAATCCCATTCAAGCAGAAGTATTTTCTTAATTTTTACAAAAGAAAAGGATTAAATAAGAAATCATTAGTTGATAAGCAATGAAATAAAATAAACACATTGTACTTATACAGTGATCTAGCACTGAAGCAACAGCTCCCCTTCTGCTTGAGGTCAGAGAGGCTCCTGAAGCCTAAGCCAAAAATCAGCCACACTCAGCAATAGCAGCACGATGGAAAACGGAAATTCTGTGTCAGAAATCAGGGCAAGGACTTCAGGTCCATAACAATAACTCTTCATGACCCAGCTTGCCATTGCTAGAGACAGGATAGCTCATAGAGTGATTGTCAGTAGGAGAAAAAAGATGTGGAAACGTAGCAGAGAGTGCCGCAAGTGTCCAGCTATTTACCCATCCTGAAAAAGCAAAGGATGATCAGAAAGAGAAGCAACATGCATCTACACCAGTAACATTAAACACACTGAGAAAGGTTAGTCTCTGCTACGGATGTCCTTCAGCTAAGGGAATTCCCTCATAGCAAACAGGGTCTAGGAGATGGGTGCAGGAGTCACCTGGCTGCTATACCCACGAGTGGGATGAATGGGGCTTTCCCATCCCAAAGCACTGCAGACACCCCAGGTCACCAAAGGACTTTGAGCACACACAGGAAGCCCAGGCAAAGCTATCATAAGCTGGGTCTTGGACTGCTTTATGCCACTAATGCACCGGTTTGGCATTAAGATTAAATGAGAGCTCTTTTTCCTTTTTTCAAACTGTTTTGGCATGCCTTAAAGAGATACATTACAATCTCACCCCAAATGTTTTTGTGCAAGCTGTACAAAGCAGATTCTTGAGAATACACCCTCAAAGTCTTCTTATCAGAGTCCTTAAAAAACCTAAATTCTCTTTTTTTCCTTACTTAGATTCAAAATTGCAAGCAACCATGAACTGAAGGCTGCATTTCTGCGTCAGAGCTCACTGCCCTTTCCCTTCCCCACCCCACAGGCAGTTTTACACTGAAACAGTAGCTTCATATGCTGAAAAGAAAGGGAATGTTGTATTTCAGAGTGTAAAAATTTATCAACTAAGGGATTAGTGTGTTCAATTCAAAGCTGAATGTGCTTAACACCTAATCATTGTCACCAACACTTAGCACACAGGAAAATGTTTTTTACTTACTTATTTACTGTATTCTACCAAAATGACACAGGAAGTCATCTTTCTGACTCAGCTGGACAAACCCACCCATCCTGGCCAAGCTTTCATGCATGACCTCCATTACATGAATTCAATACAGTAAAAAAAAACAAAATATGCTAAATGAGTTTTTGGCTGCTGCTCACGCACACATCCCTCAGAGCAGTGCAAAAGTCAGATTGCTGTCTGTGCCTGGTGAAGACTGAACTTCCTAAAAGGAAGCAAAGCATAAGCTGCTCAAACAATTCACAAGAAAGCTCTGATATCTGAGCCACGCAGTTACAAATCTGCCCTGCTACAAAAATACAGTGTCACATCAGTGACCAACAGCTACAAGCATGAAAATTCAGAGAAACAAATGCATTAATGCAAAGGAGAAAGCACCAGATTATCTGAAGAAACAGGTAAATTGTCTTAACGGGATGAAATTACCTTTAAAACCTTTTTCTTCCACCCACAACTGAGTTAAAATTCTGATTCTCCACTACACTCATGAAACAAGATAAAAATCTCCATGAAATTATTATGCCCAAACTACTTCAATATAGTAGAGGCGAGTAGCACCTGCAGAACTGACTGAATAGCAGCAGAAAACTGGTTTTTATCTCTGACATACAGAAAGGGAGTATTCTTATTTCAACATGCTTAAAGGCGTTCAACATTACATATGGAATCATTTTAATTCTTTACTAAAAAGATAAAAACTATTTCTTCCAACTTACAAAACTATGCAATTTGGCCCACTGAATTTTATTTAGTTCACCCTCTGTTTAAAATACTTCTAAGTAGCATTTAAATTTGGACAAGGCCCATGCTTTGAATCAGTGCTTCTTGCAACAGGGATCTTTTTTTCTGAAAACCTTGTTTTGTCTTATTTAGAAGGCAAACTTCCCTTTTTTTGCAGACGTAAAGACAATCCTTCTCCACTAATCACCATTACTTATTTTTTAAATGCAGTACAGACACAGCAGTGAAGTCTAAAATTGATACTGAAAAGTATCAGTTTCTACATCTAAAACCATTTTGCAAATAAGCTGAAGGATTTTACAGGAAAGAAACAACATTTAGAATTTACAGTTACTTTTTTTGTCCTTTTGCAATTCAAAAGCTTTAAAAAGTCACAGCTGAGGCAGCAAGCTCCTGTTACCTAAAAAGATCCAAAGTGCAGCAGCAAACCTTGTCTTACAGCAAAGACAGCAACTACATCACATGCAAACAACCTTTCGTCACTGCTTACACAAGCCTTCAGCCCCACAAAAGCATTCATGTCACCATGAGCAACAGCAGCTCGACAGGCTGGCTATGGGTGAGCCAAACTGCTGCCTCCATCCCTTTGTGCTGTGCAGCTGTTCCATGCTTGGGAAAGATCTCAGCCTCACTTCTTGCATTTCTTGGCCCCGAACAAAAAAGCCCTTAGGAAATCATTCAAACAACTGCCAAAAGGACAGAACTGCACTGGTTTTTATACACCCTTATCCACTCCACTACAGATTCATGCCATCTGCCATTTTATTTGCACTGCTATGATAGTCCTGCCACTTGCAGTTAATTCCAGCACCCTTTTCTTTATTGTCCCTTTAGCATAACTAGCTATATTTTATTAGGCCATACCATTTTCTCAAGCTGCTGGAATTAACAGCTCACAATGGAAACATCTCCCTACCACCTTATATTTAATTAGTGATATATTAATTAAGACAAAATTCCTTATTTCTGAATAGTATGGTACTGCCAAGCCAAACTACTCAAAAATCTTCAAAAGTTTCTTTTTAAATACATCCTTTTTGTTGGCATTGTCAATTTCGAGTCTTTAACTGTCAGCTTTTGTCAGTACTTACAGACTAAGACCAGGTTAATTTTTTGTTTATTTTATAAAAATTTAAATCTTACATTATCATGACACCAGAAGCTAAGATTTTCATCGTGTGCTGTAATATTTAACAGTTGTTTTGCTTTCCCTGAATACACAGAGTTTTTTTCACAATGTTTAATTTACTGTTAATTTTCCAGTAGTCAAAATAATCATTCTAATAAGAAGGTTCACTGCTACTTACAAACCAGCTTAAATGTTGATGTTAACACACAGAAGCTGAACTGAGCAGTCCCTTAAACTGAAGCACTTTTAAAACATTTCCAGTCATCCTCTAAGAACAACCCTGCTGTCATTGCTTACAAGTACATAACTGTAATAGAGTAAAAAGTGGGGAAACAGGAAAAAGGACTGTTCAAACAAACAAAAAAAGAGGGAAAGGGGGGCTAGAGAAAATTATGCAAACAGAAAAGAGAAAGATGGCTTAGAGATAGTAACTGTAATAGGGATGGATCAGTCTTTTCTCTTTTTACTTTATAAAATAAGTATGGGGAAGGGGACGTAGAACCATTTATTGCAAATAGGATCAAATCCTAAACACTCTTCCAAGTTTGACTCTACCAAGATAACCACCACTTCTCTTTCTATTGTATCAGCAATCCATATACTTTATTCCAAAATTACCATAATTTCTAAAGGATTCTTTTTTTACTGATCAAAACCTTCACGTGCCATTATGTTACAGTCACTGTGAAATGGGTGTCT
Source organism: Coracopsis vasa (assembly GCA_026283785.1). Classification (NCBI taxonomy): domain Eukaryota; kingdom Metazoa; phylum Chordata; class Aves; order Psittaciformes; family Psittacidae; genus Coracopsis; species Coracopsis vasa. Next base: position 15,945 of record JANHGB010053350.1, read on the forward strand.
AACTCTGCCTTCAAGTTTTCAGAGCAAAGTGGATTATTCTACAGGAACCTTGCCTGTGCTATCAAACAACTTTTCTCACCTTTTCCATAAGGATCTGTTCCACAAATACCCAACAAACTATTGATAATGAGACCTACATTTCATGTCCAATTCCAGCTATCCCAGCAGAATCCCTGGTGTGGATGCAGACATTATATTAAAAGAGAGCTTTTGCCAGGTTATTTTCAAGGAGGTTATTTTGCCAGGTTCAAAGAGGGAGCATAGCATAGCAAGGTCTCTCCATTATGCTGCTCTTCTCACAGAGCTAGAGTAGTGGATACTATGCAGTACACAAATGGACAAAAACAAACAGTAAATTATTTAAAATTATGATTGAATTTATTGTTTAAATTGTACAGAAAAGATTCCTTAGGTATAACACTACCCTACCAATGGGAATCAGAAAATCAAGTGGATAGAGAAATAGAAGTAATGGTCAAAGGAA
>JANHGB010053352.1:16135-37021 GCA_026283785.1 Coracopsis vasa
ATCTCTGGCGGTGTTCAAGGCCAGGTTGGACAGAGCCTTGAGTGACATGGTTTAGTGTGAGGTGTCCCTGCCCATGGGCGGAGGGCTGGAACTAGATGATCTTAAGGTCCTATCCAACCCTAACTGTTCTATGATTCTATGTCCTTGAATGTGTCCAGAAAAGGGCAACAGAGCTGGTGATAGGCCTGGAAGGACTGTCCTGTAAGATGCAGCTAAGAACTTTGGGCTTGTTTAATTTGGAGAAAAGGAGATTGAGGGGTGACCTCATAGCTCTCTACAGATTCCTGAGGAGAAATGGAGAGGGAAGTGCTGATCTCTTCTCCATGGTATCCAGTGATAGGGTAGAAGAGAATGATTCAAAGTTGCACCAAAGAAAGTTTAGATTAGACATTAGGAAGCGTTCCTTTACTGAGAGGTTTGTGAAACACTTGAACAGGCTACCTAGACAGGTAGTCAATGCTCAAAGCTTTCAACTTCAGCAAGTAGAAGTGAGAAAGTGGGCTGGCAGGCCTTGGTCACATGAAATGGTAGCTCGTGGCAGTCATTGCACCTCATTCTCACAGAGCCAGAGGATGAGGCTCTATAATCCTCAACAGAGAAACATACATAGTGTATTTTATAAAACTGTTTTCTGAAGGGTGTTTCCCAGATGCTCTGGAGATATTTAGGGTGAGTCACTATAATCTTGTTGACAACCACCACTAGTCTCCAAATATAAAACTACAAGGAATTTTTCTAATAACTTACATAACTATCTGGAAGTTGTGCTTATGAGAAAGTGAAAAATGGTTCTGAGTATGAAATAATGGCTCTGCATCTGGTTTATGACGTCTGTTCTTATGCAGCATAGTCAGAGATGCCCAAGAGCCTCTCGGGCTTCATTCTGAGAAAGGGGGGAACTTGGGGCGCAACAGAAGATACAGTTTTAACACCAAGCACTGTTCACACAAGAGAGCTGGAGAATGATGGGTTACAGATATTACTCCTACCAAAATCTACAGATTTTGAACAGAGTTTTTGCTTCAAGTGAAAAGTTTATAGACAAGAGTTTTTTCAGTTTTTAATTTTTCTGAGAGAAGACAACATTTTCCACAGGGAAAGAAACAAAATAACGTAATCTTCCAAATAGTTTTGGTTGTAACAAATGTATGTTTTTGTAAAGTGCTTTTAGACCATCACATAAAGGTCACTGGGGAAGTGGAAAATGTCATTAAGAAATTCACTGACTTGATTTTCCACAAGTTTAGGCTTCATTTGCCAGCTAAATACTACACTTCTTTGTCTACAGTGAAGTCTGTACAAAATTCAAAATGAAATTAGATTGCATATTCTAGTTCTCTGTTGGTATTAAGGTCACACCAAACTACATCTATAAATTACCCAGGCACAATCAGTTCTTAATGCAGCCCCTAAGGATACTCCAGTGCAGTGGAATGAAGAGAGGATTTTTCTGGCTTAGCATTAGGCATAATCATTTCAGGCTACATTTCCCCCTGAGCAGTCTTACAATACCCCCAAAACTGAGGACAATCCACCTGACACAAACCTTTAAAGACTCAGAGTTGCAACAGCTGCTAGAGCTCCTGACAAACCCAGCCTGGTTACCTGCCCTCACTGTGAAAGCTCTCAGGCTGTGTTTACCCCCACAACCCTCTGAAGCCTCTCTGAAACAAGCCCTTTACACTGGTTCTTCTCTTTCCTATTTTGGAAATAAACACACCTGCTGAGTCTGAAAGGTATAGACCATTAATACCCAGTAAGGAATGAATGAGTTTAAAACATTTATTATGACATCATTTCTGAAGGTCTGACAAGTACTGCCAAACGCTGTTAGATACAGAGGAATTTGGTTACAGGGGACATACTTTCAGGGGTAGCAGCAAAGTGAGACCTTGCACAGGGAATTAACTCAAACCAGCCTGTAGGGCATTCTGGCACTGACAGTAAAACCATGAGGCTATTTTGATCTTGAAGTTTCCCCAAGAAGCTCTGAGCAGTAAAGTAAATGGATCTAGAAAGGCTGGATTTAAGAATCAGGCATGTAAATACTTCTTAAGAGCTTTTCTGAGAAACTCAATGCTGATAATATATGGAGTAGGAATATGAAACCCAAGTCAGTGCTGTAAAAGCTGAGATATTCCACAAACAACTGATGTATTCTTTATGAATAGTCCTTGATGCTGCAAGTCACATGTTCTTGCTTAATGCTCTGGAGAAAAATATACTAGGAGTTTCACAGGGAAAAAGGCTTTCATTACGAAATGTCAATTCATGAAACTCTTGCAGTGCAGGCTGGATTTTATGGTGAAATAAAGATTCATCATAAAATATCCAATAATCAAAGTATCTGGGCATTTATATACAATTTGAGATATCCAAGTCAAAACTATTTTTTTCCACAACCTTGTGAAAAAGCCAGATTTTTATTAGCTATTTTGGAGTCACTAGCCTCTGTTCATTTATACTAGATTGTTTCTTTCTGTATGGATAATTAAATAACCATTGGAATGGAACTGCAGTTTTGGCAATACAGAGCTTTCTGAAAATTCACTGACAAATTCCACCCAGCTCTAATAAATACTCTCAGTGTATTAAATTGGCCAAATCTTACAGCTGTAGCGCAAATACGGGCCAAGGTGGGGCCTCTTTTGTGCTGGTCCACGTGGATATTGAAGTAGATTGAAATCAGTTTCTGATATGTTATCATCTTCATTTCAGCCCTGGGATTTTCCCGATTACTTGATTTATTTTACAGTACAGGAAGTCTTCTTTTTTTTTTTATGCTGTTTGCTGAATTCATCACTGGGATAATCAATAGTAAATTTCTCAAACCAGTTTTCTCCCTTCATTATCTTCAAAATACTTCACTGTAATCAGATCAGTTTTAAAACAGGTTCATCTCTGTTAAAGTCCTCTACATCTTTTTCTTCTTAGCTACAGCCGGGGAAAACATCAAGCACTCTTAACTACTGTGTTCACCTGGAAATTACTTCACTGGCACTTGTTTGAGAACACAGAAGAGATACAACCTAATTGATCCATAAAGGTGGAAGCTGTGTAATGCAAAATACATTTTTATGGTAAAAGAAATTGGAAATGAAAAACACATTAAAAGACAGAAGAAAGAAGAATGTGTTTTTGCAATACAAAGGCTGATATTTAAAGTCTATAAAATTTAGGAAATAAAAATAATAGGTTGCACCCACTTTCCAGATGTCCTTTAGATAAGTTTTCAACTTGCCACAGGTGATTTGAAGATTTACAATGCCTGGAGCTTAATAATGAAAGAGGTAAAATGTATATGACTGTAAATAATTAATATATAACTTGTCTTACAAAGTCCAGAGGAGCTGTCATGATCCTTATTCCTCTAGCCTTGTGATTGCACTAAAATAACAGTACCTATCGCAATCAAGAGGTAGAATTTAGAATTACAGAATCATAGAATGGTTAGGGTTTGGAATGACATTAAGATCATCTAATTTCAATCCCCCTGCCGTGGGCAGGGATGCCTCACACACTAGACTATAGTGCCCAAGGCTCTGTCCAGCCTGGCCTTGAACACTGCCAGGGATGGAGCATTTACCACTTTGGGCAACCTGTTCCAGTACTTCACCACCCTCGCAGTAACGAACTTCTTCCTTATATCTAACCTGAACTCCCCCTGTTTAAGTTTGAACACATTAGCCCTTGTCCTACTGCTACAGTCCCTTATCAAAAGTCCCTCTCTGGCATCTTTGTAGGTCCCCTTCAGATATTGGAGGGCTGCTATCAGGTCTTTACTCAGCCTTCTCTTCTCCAGGCTGAACAGACACAATTTTCTCAGCCTGTCTTCATACGGGAGGTGCTCCAGTCCCTGATCATTCTTGTGGCCCTCCTCTGGACTTGCTCCAACAACTCCCTGTCCTTCTTATGTTAAGGACACCAGAACTGTACATAATGCTGTAAGTGAGGTCTCACAAGAGCAGAGTAGAGTTTACAGAGCCAGCACGAAGATGTTGCAATGATGAAAGCACATCAGACCTACTCTAGATGCACTACACAGCTGGGTTGAGGGTACATCAAGAAATTCTTCATCATTATCACTGCAGTTGTTTTGGTGCTCTATCTGTTGTTTAGTAATCTCCTGCAATGGGCTTGCATTACATCTTTTCTGCTTAGTTTAAAATTCTTTTGCGATGATCAGCCTCTGAAAAATTTATGGCAAAATCACAGGGAAATTTTCCTGAAACAGAACTCTGTACTGCTTTATGAAATATTTTGTGCTCATCTCATTTAATAGTCTATGAGTTTAAATTATAACCCTTTTTTAGGATGGAAGGACATGTCATGTGTGCCTCTGTTTCCATACTTCTACTTTCATACAATGCACAACTTACAGTTCCAGAGCCTGATAAGCTAATTCATGCTTTGGGCAGAACCAGTTTCATGAACCTAGTGTTTAACTTAAACAGCTAATCTGACAAGGCTTCCTTAAGTACCAGTGAAGAGAGATAGTTCCTTCAGAGCAACTGAGCTAGACTACTGCTCTGATTTTTCCTCAGCAGAAGCTAATTTTTAACTGTAAGAGAATCATTACTGTATTTACCTTCGGTTACTTAGTTGTGTACTTAGAGTTACCGTAGTACTTACCTATAGTCTGAATATACTGAATCCCTGAAGATGTAAAATCACTAAAAGAGTAATGAAAATGAAGGTTTGATGGCTTCGTTTTCCTAATAGCCTGCTAAAATACCTTTAAATAAACACTCAGAGAAAATGTGCTCTAAAGCATATTTATCCAGAGAGCTGCATGGTCAGAAAGGCTCTTTTTTTTTCTCCCCGCCCCGCCCCCCCCCCCCCATTTATTCAGATAGGTTGTTTCTCAGAAGCTCTGGGATAAGACAGAACAAGTAATAGGAGAAAACAAAATGTATTTTTATTGCACTGGTGCAGCCAAAGAGAAAAAGTAAAAGATGTTGAGAAAGTGAAGGGAGAAACAGAGATTAAATGGTGAAGATTCAGGATATGAGGAATGAGGAAAGGGAAGGAAATAGAGCAGATGGGAGTGAGAGCTTAAACAATGAACAGAATCAGTATGACTGACTTATTAAATAAGGACAAAACCCTTCTAGCTCAGGTGCATATGAGCTTGATTAACCTGCTTTATTTCTCTAAGCAATTTCTAGATTTGTCTTAGGGTTGCTATTGATCACAACTAAGGAAAATATGGTCCACATGTTGGGAAAAATTGAAGATTCTTGCTATTGGTAAAACAATAGGCTCAGAAACTACACTATAGTGAAAACACAGAAATAGCCGTAAATAAAAAGAAGCACAGATGGCTGTGCTGGAGAAGGGGATCTCTGCAAGATTACTCTCCCAGGGTTTTCTCTGAATCAGTCTGTCATGAGGATGGGCAAGTTGCATTTTTACTCCACCATACTTTTCTCAACATCTCCATCGTTTCCAGGAAATAAATGAACAAGCTTTCAATCAATCGATCTACAGGTTTAGCATGTCTGTCAGCAGTACAGTTTTTGTACTCACTTGGTTTGTTGTGAAAGCCTTTATCTCAATGGTAAAAAATTTGCTGCAGTTAGACAGTTCACCAGAATCTTTTCTTGGAGTTGTGAGAGCGAACAGGAAGAATGTGTGTATGCAAAACTTCTTCAAGTTAAAGTCCAAATACATTGTCTGAAACAAGAATTTCCAAACCGCTTAAAAAGCAAATTAAGATTAAAGAAAATAGCAGGCTTTGTAGCACTTGAATTCTTACTAGAAAGAGATTCTCTATGTCACTGCTGCTCTTGTTGCATGAGGGAAAAAGAAACTGTTAGAATCAGTAACTGTCAGAATCAGTAACTGAGAAGTAACTGGAGAGTCTCCCTTCAAGTGTGTGAGTCCCTTTGACATCACAAGTTGGCTCTGTATCTCTTTCTACCCCACAATATTGAGAAAGAGTTCACACCAGAGACATGAATTGCCAGGCAATAGATAATGCCAATCCTTTGGGATCTTTAAACATGCTTTGCTCAAAAGTCTGCCATCAAAAACAAAGGTAAAACTAATCAACTGTATTTGGCTGTGGAACGGTCAAGTAGATGACAAAGAAAACCTGTTTCCATGTGTTGGTTTTTTTTTTTTTCAACTAAGACCTATTATTTTTCTCTTTGTCACAATTATTTATTCATTACTTTTCAATTGTTTATTGGTGTGACTAGATCAATGGATTTTCTTTAGTCAGATTACTAGTATGTTTAAAGCCTCAGTATGAATGTGTTACTAATGGGATAAGATCTCTTCCCAGGATTTTTTTGATTATGGAGTACAAATAAAACTCTAGGCAAAAATAGCTTTAAATGAGCTGTGATTTTTTCTTATTTTTATGAAAAGCGTATTCACTTCTGTATCTTGCTTTAAAGTTTTTAGGAAGCTCTTCTCAATTTGCTTATTTAACAATTTGCTTATTTAAGGTAAGTATATGAAAAAAATTTTCTATGGACACATTTCTGTATTGTTATATAATGAATCCCCATTTGTAAAATAAGTATTTCTAAGGTCTAGCAGTGAGCCTCTACCTAAGTCATTGTAACTCTGAATACAACATTTACTCTTCTAGACTGAGTTTCTCAACCTGCGAAAAGCTAAGATAACGGGGATATTTCACAGATATTGGTGGTGAGCCTTTTGTGTAAAGACAAGCATACACTTAAATCCAAAAAAACTGATTTCTACTTGTCTTGGAGTTTGTAACCAGATGAATGAAAACCTGGTTAATAACCATGAAGGATGACAGTTGAAGTTTCTCCAGAAACTTCTGCTCCATTTCCTCTGGGTTTAAGTTTCTCCCATCTGGTTGTAGTGAGGCTGGAAAGAATGAAGACTTAAAAAAAATAGGAAATTAAGTTATTTTTGTCCCTATCAGTGTACAAGGCACTGATGTTGATTTATGGAACAGAGAAGATTTTGGGTAATTTGAGAGGCAGAACTGAGAATAATAGCTTCAGACATTTCTAAAATCTAAAATCATTTGTTGTTTTGTAAATGCTTGGACATTTAACTCAAAACATTTTTCAAGCCTCTCTGCACACATAAAAGAATTGTCTCCTGCTCTGATACATTTGACTCAACATGTATTCTCAATTTTGTTGCAGTTGTTATATAAACAACTTCCATTTTGTTTTGATCTCTTTGTGGCTTTAATGTAACACGTTTATTTTAGCTTATGTGTTTATGGCAAGCTATTCAAAAAATAAACTAACATAAAAACATTATATTAAAATCTAAAGAAAAAAACATTGTTCCTGTGAGGGTGTGGCATTCACTTTTCTGACTAGCTACTGCCAGTGAGTTACAGGTGTTTTAAGCCATCATGCACTCCTATTTTTATTGCATATTTAGTTTTGCTTCATCTTATTTTCTTTCATTGTTGTAGCTTTATACAATAAAGTGGTCATGGGTATCAATGGGGCAGTAGAGCCAAGCCAAAATGAAAAAATGAAGGTTTGAGATATCTGAATTATTTTGGTGGCTCAAAACTCTGGTTCAGTGTTAACATAGCTTTGAATGAAATGCTTCAATTTACCAAGAATTTTAATTTTTCAGATTAAAAAACCTGTATTTTTTAATTATAAAAATTTAAGTTTTCAGCTCCAGATTTAATCTAACACATCTCTGATGTTCAATCTGAGCTGTAAGAGGCCAGCCTAGTTACTGCAGGTATAGCGCTGTTCTGCTCCAGGGACCCAATTTGGCACTGCTGTTTGTTGTAGATTTGTGCTATGTGGACTTTTAGACACTCTGGAAGATGGTTTGGAACTATCTGCATTGCACTCAGTTGCATGCTACAGCCAAACTGTGTTATCTTATGCCAGATTTTGATAAAAGAGTATTTTACATCACATTTTTAAAACTCTATTAAAACACTTTACGTCTAATGCAGATGTATGAATCTTACACAGAAATACACTGTCTTCCCTACTGCATTATGCTATCAAGAGCTGGATAGCATTATCTAGTAAGCATTAAGTTAAAATCTCTGTGAAATTTCAATCTTTCCACTGCCTTTGGGAGGGCTTTTAATGTGCAGCATGTGCATTATTTGTTTTCTGTTTTTTTTCCTGCTATGTTCTTTGAGGTTGCCTGTGTCAAGTCAGTAAAAACCTATCACTTCCTTTCATCCCTCTCAGTGCTCAGGAAAGGGCACAGCTCTGTCTAGAGCTCCCATACAAAGGTGTCTAAAAGAGTTGATAAAAAGAACAGGAGGTAGAATCCCTGCTATCAGCCATAACTTTTTCTTTTTTCCTTTTTCTTACCCGAAGACGGCAGTAGAAATCGTCAGTTCAAGCATGAAATTTTACCTTGTTCTTTCTGCTCAGTTTCCATTTTTTAGTTTTTCTTTTTAGCTATGAATTATACATATCCACATTAGAAAATCTATAGCAGTTGACAACTGATTTCTAATGCAACCATCATCACAAAATCAGATGTATTGTATAGAAGAAGTGATAGCAGTATTGTGGTCCAGTTTCAACTGTAGCCTATACTTCTTCCTATGATACAATTATTTCTTTGTAGGTTCATCTCCTCATGTGTTTTATAGAAGAGTTGTACTTAGACTTCTCCGTTATATTCAGAAAAAAAAAAAAACAAAACAACATAAAAACTTTATTACCAAGACACATAAGTGGAAAAAAATAGTTATAAGCTATACCAGAAATTAATCTTGTTTCCAGTGATTAATTCTATAAAACACTGTAACTGGTCTTTTACATTTTTAATGCAAAAGTAAATTTAATCAAAAAAAAAAAAAAAGAAAAGGAAAAATCTACTTGTCAGTAACAGCATAAGAATGGAAAAACTAACTTCTACTTCTAAATTCTGGTTTATTTCTTATACCAGCACAGATTCATTAGGCTGTAACAATTATTCCTAGCTATTGTGCAGAAATTCAGAACCCTTTTTTTCTCAAACTAAATGTACTGATATACAGCTTTGTCTAGTTAGGAGTCTGAGCTCAGTTTACATGCTCACACCTAATTTCATGTATGAAACGTTTAGGTATTTAATTAAAACTCATCATCTAGCCTCACTAGAGTCAATGAGAAGAGAGAAATGTCTTTCTAGTTGCTTAGACACCACTCATATTGCGAAATGTTCTCTGCAGAAGCTGTAAGAAAACTGGTTATGCATGCACAGACATATATACATGTGTATGGAAAGACTGATTTTTACACATATAAACATTCACATGTGCTCAAAGAGTTGATTATAAATTGACATATACATCCTAACATTCTTTCCAATCTGACAGTGCCACCTTAAAAGCCAGGAATACTGGGAGACTTGCTGCAGTAGTGTATAAAGGGAAGTCTACTTTGATATTTCACATTGGTGTGATGCCTAGAATTCTGTGAACCAGTCTCCCTCTGGGTGTCCTTGTTCTATGTTTCTTTCCCCTCAGCTGTCCTTCCTCCTTTTGTACATCTACCTGTCCCCTTCCTCCAGATGCCTTTTTCCTTTATCTTGAACTTTCTAAAGCACAACAAGACAAACTGTGTTGTTACTCAGTTGGATATTGCTTGCTATATCATGCACTCCCTTTCCACTGTTGAATCAACACCACAATATAAAACTTTTTTGGGCAACAAAACTACAGCACTGAAGTTATGAGAAACTGGCAATATATTACCCATTTGCAGAGGTAATGAACAAGTCTAAAGGGGTTTCCTCCCCCATGAAGAAACATCCTTCACCCAACTTGTGCGGGGCAAGACAGTGCTTATTCCTAGGCTTCATAACTTACTGAAGCCTGCACAGCTCTACTGATGTAGACTGGAACTGTATCAGCCTGGTGTTAGCAGCTCCCACAGTTCATGAATCAGCCTGAAATCATCCGGAAGCAAAAACACTGAAGCAGTTCCAGAAAATTTCAAGACTTGGCAGTGTTGCAGAAAGGAGTGTAATGAGTGTGTAATGAGTGCTTGCATATGTGTGCCACTGACAGTGAATGAAATTTTTTTTTGTTAGTCTGTAACAGCCTGAGAATATCTTTGTGGTTAATACTGTAGTCTGTGGCAGGTAGATATACAATTATGCTTAAAGTGTTATTCACAGGTCGAATTCAATCTTAGAAGCTTGACTAAAATAGTATATGCTTTCTGAAAATATTGTTAAACAGAGGTTTTTCAGTTAAGAGTAATTAGTTTTTCACATTGTCTCACTGAAAACTTTATACTGAACATACTATTCCTTCCACATGTCCTGGTTTTGGCTGGGATAGTTAATTTTCTTCCTAGTAGCTGGTGCAGTGCTGTGTTGTGGCTTTAGTCTGAGAACAACACTGACAACACACCAATGTTTTAGTTGTTGCTAAGTAGCACTTAGCCTGATCAAGGACTTCTCAGTCTCTCGTGCTCTGCCAGTGAGGAGGAGCACAAGAAGCTGTGAGGGAGCAGAGAAGGGACTCCTGACCCAAAATAGCCAAAGGGGTATTCCATACCACAGCACATCATGCCCAGTATACAAACTATGTGGATTCACCCAGAAGGGACCGATCACTGCTTGGGTTGGGTGTTTTTCGGGAGAGGGAATGAAAGGAATATCTCTGTTTATGCCCTATTATTATAATAATATTTTACTTTTATTTAAATTATTAAACTCGTCTTAACTCTTGGGGTTTTTCTTTTTTTTTTTTTTTCAGGTTCTCCTCCCCATCCCACTGGGTGAGGGGGTTGGGTCTCAGCAAACGGCTGTGTGGTACTTAATTGCCAGCTGGACTTAAATCACACCACCATGCAAGTGTAATAAGAGGGTCAGAATTTTCTCTTCTGCTGGGAATTATATTCATAAGCTTTTATATTGAGATTACATTCAATTTGGTAGTATAATGATATGATCTTATTTCCATGTTGCTCTCTGCAAACCTCTCTGCTCAAATTTCTATTTTTTCCATGTTGTGATGCTTCTGAGATATTTATATACTGCTGCATTTTTATCACACCGAGTGTTTATGTCCTTGAACACTTACCTTTTCTTGCAGCTTCATGGAAGGACAAAGCTTCTACCACTTTATGTGAAACCAGAATGGTTTATGTGCAAGAAAGGTAACACTTTCCTAGCTGAGGAAACACTGTTCTCAGAACAGTTTTCAATGTATAGCTACAAATATTTATACCTCTGACCATAGCACTTGCTAGTATCTAAATAAAGTTAGTCTACTGATTTAACAAAAAACGTTTCCCAAATTTATATGATTTCAGTAAAACCACAGGCATTCTTTTGCCTATAAAAAAAAAAAAATCAGCCTATATAATACTCAAAGCAATTAGAAAATGGCCTTTGAATTCAGAATATGAATACTATCATTCAAAACACACTGAAATTAGAATCGTTAACCCCTGAGGGAAGTGACTGAGTAGATGAAGACTAGTTCACACAGCAATTGGATACATGAAGCATGAAAACGTGACATGGTATTAATTAGAAGGACAACACCAACGAGTCAAAAACAGAGTGGTCTTGAATCGCTGATTTGTTATCTTGTGTCTATTACTTTTAATTAGCATTACAGGATGTTCAGGATTTTTTGTTGCTTTTTTCTCTTAATTATGGAAAAAGAATGCAAGATATGCTTAAAAGCATTTGCTTTACTGAATAGAGGACTGTCTGTGCCCTAGCTCTGACATTCATGCCCCTAGGAATACATTAGTGCTGGATTTAGGCGCTATTTGTTGACATATGTTGCAAACTGCTGTATTATTTTACAGATTATTTGATGTGTAACATATTTTTCTTGGAGGTGGTGAGCCAGATATCATGCAATATTAATATTTTCACATACATACAGGAAACTATGCAAGCTCGTTGAGAAATACCAAACACAGATGCACATAAGCCATAACTTTTTTCAAACGTAACTATATTAAAAAAAAGAAAAAAATCCTGTATATTGCAGAAAGTATCAGTGCCTTTTGAATAAACATCTGTAGCAAGTTACATATATAAAATAGTGATGACAAAGTTGGTAATTGTCAACAGTAACAATAGTTTTCATAGAATCATAGAGCGGTTAGGGTTAGAAAGGACCTTACGATCACCTAATTCCAACCCCCCTGCCATGGTCAGGGATAGCTTATCCTACGCCATGTTGCCCAACATGACCTTACTTACCCCTGGTACATACTCATGAAGAAAATAAAAAAGAAATTAAAAAAAATACCTATAATAAATGTTAAAAAAATAATACAAATCCCACCTTTAATAAAGCACCCTAAACGGATGAGGGGGGGCACATTAATAAAAGAAACGGGGTAGAACAAAAGCAACAAACATTTATGTCAACAGTGGTTATTCTACAAAGATTTATTAAGAAAAGAGCAGAAAAGATAGGGTAAATAAAAAGAAATGAATGTCAGATGAGAATGGGTCAATGCCCAAAAGTATCGAATTTCCTTCTCAGCTGAAGTACACCAAAGAAGTAATGAGAAACAATTAGTAATTGCACATAGGTACCCATAAAGAGAAGTAGAGCACTCAGCCAGTATGAATCAGTGAAAAAATGCATGATGCGTCTTTGTTTTAAAAGCATAGACAGAATTCTAATTCATTAGACAAAAAATGTCACACTTAACTATTGAATGATTAAAATACTTCTATTCTGATAAATTTTGCTTTCATTTACGTGCAGATAAACCATTAAATTCATCTGGGATTTGTATGACAGGTCATGCCAGAATTGGCCCAATAACCTCACCTGGTTTATCCAGGAAAAGAGGAAAGTCACAACATTTTCTTCTTGTGAAGTTGTAAGTCCCTGTTCAGACTCTTTAGATGATTGGTATTCACTTAATCTTAAACACATTGCATAGTCAAATATTTATTTTAATTTAGTAAGTGAAGAACATTCTCTTTGCTATGTGCTGTTACATTCAGAGATAGCAGAAGGCCTTCTAAAGAAAAGACGCACTTTTATTTGTCTTTCAAATACAACCCAAATTATAAACAACAGACTTGCACTTGATTCCATGTAAGGATTTGATTAACATCAGTACTAAGGCTTTGAGAGAGCATTTGAAGGTCACCAGAAAGAAAACAGATACAGATTTTTTATACTTCAGATTTTATTTTCCTTTGGTGTAATAGAGGATACCTGGCTACCTATGTTGAGGAGAAGAGCTGGGATACAAAGGTTTTGCAAATCAGGAATAAGCCATATTGGCAGCCTTGTACTGGAAGCTTATGCAGTGCCTGTTTACATTATGTCTGTCTTTAGCCTATGCTGCTCTTTCTACAGAATTTTAAAGCAGGACTTTATCTGACATTTCATCCAAAGTCCAATGTCTCTCCTTGGAAGAATGAGCTAACTGATCCTAGGGAAGCAGCAGATCCCACGGTTATTACAGTTTCTGAGTCACAGTTGTTGATCTATAGGATCAGCTTCTAATCTTCTCCACTCAGTGCAAAAAGAGTCAACCAGGGTTCACAGAATATTGTATAGCAGATCACCTCCCTGAGCAGTGTTTCTGGCCACCAGCATCCTTCCCTGAAGGTGAGAAATCAGTGACTGTGAATGCTTTTCTTGTTTCACTACCATCTTTTTCTCTCCTTGTTAAACTGTACTAACCTACAGGGATTGTTAACTTAGCTTTCAAACATTTTCTGAATGACCTACAAAAATAATTTAAAAAATAGAAATTAGGTTATAAATTCTGGCTCTTATCACAGTGTGTCATGCTGGTAATTTATTACAGGATGGAATAAACAGTATGCTGGAATTTCTCTTTGGAAATAACTTTGGGGTTTTCACTCCTGTGTCCAAACTCGTTTTACCATTATTGGTTCTCTGGAGAATTTTTCATTTATAACTGAGAAAATGTTCCTTTCCTTCTAATAACAGCAACAACAATAGCAACAAATAATAAATAAATAACAAAAAATAATAACAGCAATAATACAATAATTGCTTAAAGTATTGAAATAAGATTCAAACTCATGAACTCTAAGTCTGTATCGATTTGTTGCACTAATTTAGCTGTGAAATTGAGCAAATTGTTATTTTTTGTAACTCAGTTTGCTCATTTGTAAAACAGGAATAATAAAACTACTTACTTGATCTGAACTTTTCAGAAGGTTTAATTACGAGTTTTAATGGCCCTTAGGTGCATTGGATGGTAGATGCTGTGTAAGTTGCAACACACTATTGTTCCCGTTTGTCTTCGCTGTCATGGAAGTTTCTCTGCTTTCAAAGTCTTACAAATGTGAATTATCCTTGACAGTAACTAGGCCCATACACTGGATGCAGTCTGAGGAAATATACTGTAGCAGTTGTTACCAAGAGTTAAATTTTATGTCATTGGATAGATTTAGATATAGAAATCTGGAATAAACCCAAAAGTTTTCTTCATAACAGAATAAGGATGGTGAATACTGTATTTTATTTCTGCAGGTGTGTGAAACTGGCTGCAATAATTTAGCATTCCATGGCAGAGCCATATACAAATAGAAATGGAAGAATGTAATTTGTGGTATTCAGATCAAGATAAAGTATCATCTAGATATGTCACTGAGGTAATTTTTTACAAAATAGTTTTATGTCAAGTATTCTGAAGGCCAAAGCTGTTAAACCTGCAGTCTTAATTATCTTGTCCAGCACTGGTGTAAATCTTCTCTGAGATCATTAACTAGTGTTCATAATGCACTACTGAATATTATAAACAGTTTTCTTTTCAAGGGATGACTTGTTTTCCCTCCTTTTTCTATGAATAAATAATCTTGCAAATTCTATGTATTTGTTCATTGAGAGACACATTAAATGGGCACATGGGTGTCATCAGTTGCCTTTGTAACATTAGAAAAATCTATCAATCCTAACATATCGTTTTCATGTGTTGCAGGTGCTGCATATTAGAAGAAAAGAGGTACTTTGATGTTCTTTAATTAAAGTTTCAATTTGTTTAGTTATTATTCTGAAAAGAACTGGATTAGAAACTCTGCTACTGAGTGTCCTGTCACTAGTGTCCTGTCAATAGTCAGAAATTATTGATCATCACTATGGTAGTGCTACCAATATCTGCACATGCACACGTGTGTTACATGAGTATCATGTTCTGTCTCGTAAGTTAAGCCTTACAGTTTACAAGGCTCAAAGATTTCCCCTCATCACAGAATATCTTCTTTAAGTAATCCTTTTCTTCTTTCTGCTTAATCTTCTTTTTTTCCCTTGTTGAGTCGTCTTGCCTTGTGCATTGTGAACTATTTCAATAAACTGAAATGACCTCAATGAGAATAAGCTTAAATTGGTTAAACACTTCCAGAAACAGCAGCACACTCAATTTTATGTCCATCTTCTGAAGAATTAAATTGACATTGTTACACCACCTTCTTCATGGATAATACAGGGTCTTAAAATATCAATGCCAAAAAAAAAAAAAAGCAAGGGAGAACATTTTATAGCAAATATGCAAATGTATTAGTATTACAGAAGGGTATTACTTTGCTGGAAATTCATATTCGCAAAAAACCTAGGAGTAATTGGCTTATTACAATTCCCAGTTAGCATGAAGACCATTTTTACATCTGGGGCTTATTAACACCTAAGTCTTGGTACATCAGTGTAGTTTCCATATTGGTTTTTAATTCACAGTATCATAGAATCAGAATCTCTCAAGTTGGAAGGGTTCCTTAAAGTTCATTGAGTCCAACTCCCTGCTCCTCGCAGGACTACCTAAAACTAAACCATGCAACTAAGAGCATCATTCAGATGCTCCTTGAACTCTGACTGGCTTGATGCCATGACCACTTCACTGGAGAGCTTGTTCCAGTGACTGACCACCCTCTCAGTGAAGAACCTTTTCCTAATGTCCAATCTGAACTTCCCCTGGTGCATCTTCATTCCATTTCCTCATGTCCTGTTTCTGGTCACCAGAGTGAGATCAACACCTCCTCTTCCACTGCCCCCCTTGAGGAGACTGTAGATTGTAATGGGGTCACCACTCAGCCTTCTGTAAGCTGGACGAGCCAAGTGACTTTATCTTCTCCTTATAAGTCTTGCCCTTGGGCCTTTCACCATCTTGGTCACCCTGCTCTGAACACACTCTAATAGTTTGATGTCCTTATAGTCAGGCACCCAAAACTGCACAAAGTACTTGAGGTGAGGCTCCACCAGTGCAGTGGAGAGTGGGACAGTCGCCTCCCTTGACCAGCTTGCTATGCTGTGCTTGATGCACCTCAGGGCAGGTTTGTCGTTTTGGCTGCCAGGGCACCCTGCTGACTCATATTCAACTTGCCATCAGCCCAAACCCCAGTTCTCTTTCTGTGGGGCTGCTTTCCAGACTCTTATCCACAAATTTGTATGTATAATCAGGATTGCCCCATCCCAGCTGCAGAGTCCTGTAGGTGGTCTTGTTAAATTTCACACGATTGATGATTGCACAGCTCTCTAGTCTATCCAGATTTCTCTGTAAGGCCTCTCTACATTTGAGGGAGTGCATCCACATGGAGCAGCGAGTCTTGAACAAGTTCAGAAGTTCAGTCATTTTATCGTTAGTCAGTTTATCATTCAGTCAGTTTATCAGTCCCCCCCAGCTACAGTCTTCCAACACAGGGCTCCAGGGGACTCAGGGCTTATCACTGGTATTAAAAACAGAGGCAAAGGTGGCATTAAGCGTCTCTGCTTTGTCTACATCCTTCTTATATGTAAGGTCACTGACCCCATCGAGTAACAGACCAATATTATCAATATTATATGTTAACATATTTAAATATTCTTGAAAGAAAATAGGAAACTATATTACTTTCTGTTATTGCTTTACCAATTAGTGGCTGCAAATATATGCATTAAAGTGTTAAGACAATGAAGGAGCTTAGAAGCTTATTCATTCTTTTGCAAGCCAAAATCTAACTCATAGGAATATCTGACATCCTCAAAACCTCTATGCATGTAGAGTCCAATCTCCAGCTGAGCTTTGTCCACATCCATTCTCATAAAAGATTTTTGCAGAAAATCTGTTCTCAGGTTCTTGCTCTGTAGCAGGTCTGGCAGCAACTGTAAGAAGACTCCTGCTCTGCTGGGGCAGCTGGGGCTGAAATGTGGATCTTGGGCGAGGGGCAGGATGGAGAAAACCTTGAGGGGTTCTGGTCACAGACAGTGAGTGCCCCCACAGATTACAATTTTTCCTGCTATTAAATTGACAAAAAGTCTCAGGAGTGATTTTGGCAAGTTAACATTGTTCCCTGAATTTTCACCAGGCTGCAGAATTAGTGGGCTGAGGGCTGTGGATTGTTTGCAGGTGGCCAACCTGTTTAGAAAACAACATTATAATTATATGGATAATAGTGTAAAAACTATAGTTGTCCCATGCCAGTCAGTTCAGTGACAGAGAACAGACTCAGATGTTTAACTTATCAGTGTAGACAAAGCACAGCTGTGTTAGGACATATTTGAACTGCTGATGGCAGTTCTCTGTACAGGCAATGGTGCTCATTCAGGTGTTGAAAGCAGTTCAGATGAAACACTGTGGAGCCAGCTAACTCTTAACATGGATTTATCAGACTAAAGGCCTTTATCTCTCTCCTTCCCTTCCCACTAATAACTGTTACAGCTGAAACCAGGACACCATCCAGTGCAGAGTAAGTACCTCTGAATTCGTGGTGTTCCAGAGGTCTCACAACAGTGCTCCTTTCCCCACAGCTAGATTGGATTGACCCTGCAGTGGAGCCTATGATTTAAAAGTACTGATAGGTTGATAGTGTGGATGAGATTCATGTGGTTTGATGAATGTCTCTGCATTCAGAGCAGTCACCTTCAACTTCATTTGTAGTCACTAGAAGGAAAGAGAAACTCTTGGATGCAATTCATCTCACAGTAAAGTATTTGTCTAAAATAGATGAGGAGAATAGTGCTCGGTAAATACTTTTTTCCTCTCTTGATATGTATAAAAGACCCAACTGTGATTAGTTCAGAAGTAGGTGTACAACGCAGTAATCTAAATATCAGCTAGATGACTTTCATTATTTTTTGTTGTTGGCTTATTCGTAAGTCTTTATTTTTAAGTGTAACTCATATTAGCTGATGAGTTCCAAAGCAATTCTGCATAGCTATAATAAATATCATTATTATGATAATTATTTTCAATCTCCACTAAAATTAGAATGCTGTATAATAATGCAGAGAGAGAGGAGGTCACCACATGTCTATGCTTCTGAAAACAGGAAGAATTCACTCACTTCCATGCTAAAGGATCTTCCAGAGTGTTATGAAACTATAGCAGTAAATGAAATATACTCTGAACTGTTTTTCTGCACCGAGAGACCATTATAATGATAATTTAACACCTGTATCACTGACTTTTGGTAGCGCAACCTGTAATCAGAGTCTGAAGCTATCCCTGGAATAGTTATAATTTAGATTACAGTTTAATATACAACAGTATTAGTTCTGAATATTTGGATCACAGAATGTGGAACACCTCACTAAGCGATGACTGCAGTAAGTAGGATTTACCATGAAGGAGGGCAATATCATAATTCTATAGTCTTGCAATGTGGCCAGGCTTGACTGAGCTTGTATCTTGAGCAGGATGGCCCATTTTTTGGGAGTGTGATACCATACAGGGTGCTTTGATGAGATGTGTTTCTGGTATTTTTGTTTAAAGTTAAGCCCAGTAGACACTACTAATTTACCTCCAGGCCATGATTTTGAAGAGCAGTCAGTATAATTTAGGAAATAGAGGAGTGCCATGAAAAGAAAGTTTTATCAATGTGACATCTCAGGTATTACACATAGGGAAAAATAACACAGCCAAGCAGAGCTGTCAAAACTCTGCTGTATACCTTCCACCTCTACTGTCTCAACAATACTGACAAAGTCTGGGGGACAGTAGGAACAAAATAGATGCTCATAAAGCTTTCTGTCGCAAGAGATAAGGAGGGAGAAGGAACTTAAGCTATTCTCCCTGCTTATTCTTTTGGAACTAGATAGGAGAGGAAAATTAAATAGTATCTCCCAAAATTATTTGTTTCTGTGGTAACAATGTTAAAAGCAATGTAGGTTTTGGTGCTGCTAGGATGTTATCTGTGCTCCTGTTTTAAATAAAACACTTCTTTTTTTTTTATTTTTTTGTCTTTCCTCCTTAGTGAAACTGCTGCTTATGCAGATTTTGCAGGTCCAGAAAGACCAAAGCCATAGGACTGTCTGGAGGGACTGTCTGGAGGGACTGGCTAGAGGGACTGGCAGCTGAACTGTAAGTTAGATTCAGGTGAAGAAAAGTCTTGGTCATTGCACTTTTTCATTGTGACAAGTTCCAGGCTACCCATCATGTAGCATCTTTACTTCAGGATAAAATAAGTGGAATGGTAAATAGATCTTGTTGTGGGGTTTGTTTTTTTTTTTTTTTCTCTGGACAGGACTGGTGCTTGAAATGGAAACACTGTGAGAAACTTGATTCCTTTTGACCTTCCTGCTTGACTTTTGAGCAGCTTAGGAAAAGATAAGGAATGTAGCCACACTTAGGTAACCCTGGTGCTCAGATCTCCTGGGTGAAGGTTTCAGGCATCACTGTAATTGTTCAAAGGTGGTTCTGCCACATTACAAATCCTTCAGCACATCTGACATATGACTCCCACTGAGAACAATGAGATTGAGATGCTTAAGTAATCGGAAGGTTCTGTATCTTATTGACTTGTCTTAGTCCTCTTCCATCATTCAGTGAAGTCAGTGGGAATTTGTCAATAGAATTTAATAATGGTTCAGCTATATTCTTGAGGAAGAAGTTCTAAACTTGCTTGACTGGATAAAGACCTAAGGCTGGGTATGGAGAGGGGCTCTATAGCTACGGCAGATCTTTAGAGTAGTGTCATATTGTTAGCTTTATTTAAGTAGGACATAAAAAGCAGTAATACAAAATTTTCTAAAACTCTTTTGTTGCATTTTCAATTATGGTTAAGGCATTTCACTCTCACTGGAATACCTTCAAATCTCTTTCCACAAATTTCCTGTTTGTCTACAAGTGCAAGCAAGCTGAAATGTCTTATTGCCTGGCATAGTAGTTATTAACAATCACTTCAGACTCAAGTTTGTGCAAAAGCTGTGGGGAATCAACTAGCCAAGTGCTGACATTATTGAGTCATTCCGAGCAGAAGTTTATACTGCAGTTCTGAAGCAAATTTCATGCTAATTATTTTGCTTCCAACAGAGCATTCTGTGATTGATACACTGAAAGAGTATTAGTGTCCTATTAGGCTTCTCACAAAGGCTCTCTAGAAGGAGGGATGCTGAACATTTGTTTGTGTTATGAATGTCCCATGATTAAATCTCTCATTTGGCTAAAAAGAGATAAAATTGACTTAAGAGCGTGATAGCCTGTCCTGTTTTTTTGTCTGGGATAGAGTTAATTTTCTTCTTAGTAGCTGGTACAGTGCTGTGATTTGGGTTTAGAATGAGAATAATTTAGATAACACACTGATGTTTTAGTCATTGTTAAGTCTAAATGAAGGACTTTTCAATTCTACAACCTTTGCCAGTGAGGAGGTGCACAAGAAGATGAGGAAGGAGAATAGCCAGGACATCTGACTCAAATTACCCAAAAGTGTGTTCCATACCATAGAATGCCATGCTCAGTATATAACCTGTGTGGAGTTGGCTGGGAGATGCCGATCACTACTTGGGTTGGGCTGGATATTGGTCAGAAGGTGGTGAGCAGTTGTATCGTGCATCACTTGGGTTTTTTCCTTGGATTTTATTCCTCTCTCTCTCTTCCTCCCTCATTTTCATTAAAATAATAATTAATTTTCAAGAAGGGGAAAATGGATGACCTGGGGAATTACAGATCAGTCAGTCTCACCCCTGTGCCTGGCAAAATCTTGGAGCAGATTCTCCTGGAAGGCATGCTAAGGCACATGAAAAAC
>JANHGB010053353.1:0-14116 GCA_026283785.1 Coracopsis vasa
TCTGGCAGGTTAAAGCCATTCCCCTTGTTCTGTCCCTACAGGCCCTTGTCCAAAGCCCCTCTCCAGGTTTCTTGTAGCCTCTTTAGGTACTGGAAGGCTCAGTCCTGTATTGAGGCAAATGCTGTCAGGGCTCTCACCAGAGCCCCATGTTAGGAATGGTGCCCTGCAAGGCTCAGATGTGCTGACCCTGATGAAGAACTGCAGCCCCTTGTGTAGGAGGATGTGTGTGAGGGCTGGGTTTGACTGCAGGGCTGGCAATGCCTGTCCCCCCATCCCTGTCCCCCCGTGCTGCTGGAGCAGTGACCTGTGGCTCTGTAATGAGCCCTGGCAGGGTGGGCAGCGAGGGGGGACCCCAGCACCCCAGGGAAGGGCTGTGGCTCCCCCATGGCAGGGGGCCCTTTCCTTTGGGGGACGCCAGAGCGCTCTGATCTCTGTCAAAGGCCGCCTTTATCTCCTCGCAGGCTGGAATCAGCTCTCATTAGGGGCTGGATTTCAAAGCCTAGAAAATGCCCCTTCTCTTCTCTCCCCCAGATCTCCCAGCTGAGCTTCTCCCCCGCATACATTTCACATTGAGACACAAATGAGGCTCTAGCTTTGAATCCCAGGGCAGCTTAAGACTAAATCCCCCCATGGCTGCAGGAGCCCTGCCTGGCTGTGAAGTCACCTTCCTCCATCCTGCAGCATCCTCCCCTCTCTGAACTATTGCTTCCCAGACTCACCCCATCCCACTTTTCCACTGCTCCTTGTCCTTCCGGGACCATTTTTACCCCCAGTGCCATCACCCCCTCCTCAATCTCACTCAGGGACCTGCTCAGGAGCGAGCTGGCATCATTATTCCTGTTATATTGTGATATACCTGCTCTCAGGGATTGCTTCCACTAAGTGCTGGGGTGGTTTGGGCAAATCCTGCCAGCCAGAGCTGAGCAGCACAGCACAGCCTGATGCTGAATGGGTCAATGCAGCATCCAGGAGGGTCTTGGCACTGCAGATTCACCTGTGTGTATCTGCATGTAATACGTAAAGATGGTGCCCTACACGAGAGACAGCAAAGCTTTGCCTTATCCCAGATAATCTCTTCCCATCGAAGGGCTAGAGGAGCATTAAAGCTGAAGCTCTCCTTCTGCTAAAGCCATTACAGCAGTGCCAGGTGATGCAGACAGTCCGCAAAGGGAGATGCATGATGCAGAGAGAGGCCTGGGAGCTGAGGGGGGGGATTGTACAAGGTTTCCCACCAGCTCCTGCCTTTCAGCAAGTTACTTTGTGCCTTCTTAAGTCTTAGTTTCCTTAAGGAGAGCCAGGGATTCACGAGGGAAATGCTGAGACTGCAATAGCTAATAACCAATGTCTATGATGCTGTTGGTGTCCATTGCAAACCTATTGAGGAGCTGCAGCTTAATCAGGGTAATGGTGGCATTAACCTGGTGACACTAATCTCTTAACCTCTGTGAACCAGCAAAGATGGATAGCAATATTCCCAACCCAAGAAAGGCTTTTGTAACTTATAAACTCAGGACACAGCAATGCCCTTCATCAGTGACCAGGTGATGGAAACCACAGAATCCCAAACTGGTTTGTGCTAGAAGGGTCCTTAAAGCTCATCCAGCGATGAGCTTGTAGTGCCACACTGCAAATCCCTAAGGACAAAGCTGTGCCATTTCCCATGGGAGCAGGTCCCCTCCCTGTCCCCAGCCCCGTGCCTGGCCGTGCAAGGTGGGTGCTTCCTTTGGGTGGCTGCACTGCTGCATGAGGCTGGCTGGATGCTGTGTGGGGCGCACCTTGGGGTGGGCTGCTGGGTTTGGGACGTGCTGGTACCTGCGGAGATGGGCTGGGTGACCCACGGCTCTGCTCTGCTGCTGGATCTCCGCGGGAGCTGAGGTTCCAGGGCTTGGCTCTCACTGGGGAGAAAGAAAGCCCTGGCTTAGTTCTTGGAGACCTTTTAAAGTGCTTTCCTGGAGCTATGTGTGTTGGGGGTGATATCTCAGATAGCTGGGTTCATTTGCCTAACGGGCATTTGTAATCCCTCGATCTACAGTCAAAGTAAATATAAGTGAATGCGAGCATCGCAGGGTAAATCTCTGCTTATTTACCTCAGGTAGTTCGAGCAGCATTTCAGCTGCGTTCTCGGACCCAAGCCATTGCTGTTTGCTTTGGTGGTGGTCAGGACCCCCTGGACCCCACAAAGTGCACATTGAGCCCTTTGCTCAGCACAGGTGAGATGTGGATGGGGGCTATTTAGAGAATAAGTTGCTGAGACTTTCCCCTTGGACAGTTCGGGATGCATCAATCCCTTTATCCTAATTTAAATGTAAATTGTGAGGGTTTGGGATGGCAAAGTACCATCCATCACTCACCAACCAGCAAAAATCCACCTTCATGCTCAAGCTGCTCCGTCACAGGCTGCAGGATGAGAGGAGCCAGGAAGGGAATGGCTGAGGAGCTGCAGGCTGAATTGGCAGCTCACAAAAATGCTGGAGGTGTAGTCCAGAGGCTGCTGCATTAATGGGATTGTGGCTGGCCTGGCCCACGACAAAAGGGATTATTATGTTTTCTTAAGAGATAAATCCTATTTCTTATTGCAGGGAGCAATGAGTGCTCTCAGTGCCAGCAATGTGCTGGGGGATGATGAAGCAAGGACAGCCTGTCCTGTGCCTGCCCCAGACACCCTTCACATCCCTCCTTCCATCCCTCCATTCTGTTTAAGACCAGGGTATTGGGGAGCACTGGCAGCAAAGGCAGAAGAGAAGCAGGTCCTTCAGCCCTGGGAAAGAGATCAAGCAGTGGGTGCACAGGGGCAGCCCCTCTTTGCCCAGCATCATTCCCTGCCTGTGGCCGGCTCCGCATGGGGATGGGGATGGGACAAGCTGGTCAGGCTCGTGTTGCCCGGTGCTGTTGCTGCCTCCCACCCCTGTCCCTGCGCTGTGCTGCTCTGCTCCCCTTGCGTGCCGCATGTCCAGCCTTGGGGATGGCGAGTGTAAGCCCTGAGGTGCCATCACCTCCTCTAAAAAGCCAGTGTTTCCCTCTCCCAGCTGCAACTGGGGTGCCTCCAACTACAGTCGATCTAACCAGTACTACAACCACCCCAGCTACTACCACTACTACCGACACTACCAGCACCACTACCGACACAACTACCACCACTACCGACACAACTACCACCACCACCGACACAACTACCACCACCACCACCACTACAGCCGCCACCATCGCCGCAAGCACTACAGCAGCTACAGAGAGGGCTCCGGCAGCCACCACAAAGCAGGAGTTGGGTACTGCACTTTCCTTTTCCTCTAACCCCTCTAACCCTACTGGGACCTTCCCTGCATCCTGCCCAGAGCCAGGATTAATAACGGGCACAGGGGAAAGTTAAGGCATTCCACACTCTGGAAATGGCTTGGTGTGGAGACGGAGGTGGCTCAGGCTTGGGAATTCAGGTGCACAAGTGGCTCCTGGCAATCTGGGGGTCTCTGTGCCGTCCTCCTGGTCTAGTCTCAGGGTTATCACAGCTCTCCCTGGGGTGTCGTGGTGCTGACCTAGCATCAGTGCTTGGGGAGGAGGTGTAAGAGCCTACAAAAGCTCTCTAAAGTATTATCCCATGTCTTTCTGCCATTAAAAGGGGGTTCTGTTACTATTATAGAAGATGTCACTTCAAATTTAGCCCACCAACTGTTAGCTAAGAGACCTGTCATCACTTATATGAGTCTTTGGGTTTGTGCTCCTGCTCTTTGTGATGGAATTTAACCATAGCCCACGGGAGAGCTGGGGAAGTCTGAAGTCCCTGCACGCAGGTGTGCACCAGGTCAAGAGAAACTCCTCGTGCAATCAGCTAGGGAAGGGATGCTCAAACTGCGCTTTGGTGAAGGCATATCCTCCACGATACGTGTTTTACTGATAGATGCAGAGAGCTGTACCTCACTGAGCCTTGCTTTGAAAACACTGCTATAATGCCATCTACACTTAATAACTATGGGCAGTTATATCAGGTCAGCCAGAAATAACTCAAGTTAGCAAGAAAAGGGGAATGCAGTCGAAAGAATACGGCTGCGTGGCTGGACAGGGTACACTCGAAGTGCAAAAGGTACAGGAAATTTGTAACTCTTCATTACGAGGGAAAGGAGAGAGTGGTAATAATGAGGATCAAAGGTGACAACCATTTAACTCAGGAGTTGCATTATTCAAGCAGCTCAGTCCCCTTTCTTTACAGTCTTGCATAGGATTAGCTCAGGATGGTTAAAACCCCACCAAACCCATGTGCTGAGAGGACCTGCCTCCACCTCAGGAGGCACATTTCCTGCTCTGTGCTCATTCAGGTGCAGCCCCGACCCAAGAAACATGAATTTGGCACCTCCCCAGCCAGTGAAACCGTTCCCTGGGCAAAGCTGCTCACTGGGAGCTGAACCACAACAAAACCACCTTAAAAACTGGTGGAAGACAGACAGATGAGCTTCATCACGAGATGAGGTCTTGGTGCTTGCTACCACGACACAGTCGCTGTGCGGTGACTGCGTGGGGAAGCATTGCTAATTGGGAACAGGCAAGTCAGTGGTGAGGTGCACTCTGCTGCAGAGCAGGGAGAGGAGGCAGGAGCACAAGAGGAGCCACCCGTGTCCCCAGCCACCCTGGGGACACAGGGGAAGAGGCTGAGCTGTAATGCGGGCAGACAGGGCAAGCGTGTGGCAGCACAGGTTGTGTTTGCAAGAGGGATTCTAGGTCATGTTCCCAAGCTAGGATGTCCTAAAAGCCACATCACCGGCCTCATCCCGAGGACTGCAGTTGTTGATCTGTGTTTTGTCAACCCAAAACCTGAGCTACTCCCTGAAGTAAATAAGAACAGCAATAAAAGCAAGGTGGGACTTACCCGATGCCACTCACACACACTAAAGTAGTGCATTAGCTCTAGTGACTAGAGACGAAGTTCATCCGCTCTCCAAAGCAACGTCGACAATCCTTAACTTCAAAATCAGAAACGAGTGACTTCATTGCCCCACTGGCTGTCTCTAGACCCAGTAACACGCCAACGTTCTCTCCCAGTCTTGCCTTCTCCGTTGTGGCAGTGAGTCCGTGTGCACTCATGCACGTGTCCGTTTGGACAGGAGTTTAGTCAAGAGATTTCCGTGCTGACCAAAATCCTCAGGGATGTGCCACAGAAGCCTCCAGACCCCAAAGATGAGCTGAGGGCAGTTGGACTTAAACACCAACACACAATGAGCTTCTGCTACCAAACCTCCCCCAAAGGTTTAAAGTGAAGGATCTTGGAAAGAACAAATATATCCTTAGGCACTTAACTTGTAGGTTAAGACCAAAGCATTAACTTCAGGCATGATTCTGTAAGGTTTTACCAGCACCAGATGCTAGATGGGGTCTCATTCATGTATAATCCAAAATACTAACTCCTCTTCTAACCTGTCCACCAGCCACCAATGGATCGTCCATATGGGACATAAGAGCTATGGCTAATAGTAACTGGGCAAACATCACCTGGAGCCACAATTACTCTGCAGGAACTGACTTTGTGGTTAAGTATATCACCAGTAAGCATCAGATCGCATGGGGACTCTACAGGGTGGCGACGCCAGTAGAGATCCTGCCAGCTCCCGTGGGTGCAACCTTGATGATGGTGTGGAATGATGCTCTGTGGCCATGGGGAGGACGGGAAAGGGAAAGGCAGGTCATGGTCTTGGCTGTTTAGAGGGCACCAGAGCTAATCCTGGTGATCTACAAGTGATTCCCCCTCCGTGCACGGACTGCCACAAGATAGGGCTGTACATGGTCACACCTTAAAGAGCCTGAAAATATAAATATATATAAGTATGAAAGAAGACAAACCTTTAAACAAATGAAATTATCTAAATTGGAGAGCAGTTTGCAATGGCTTTGAAAATGGGCTTCTTGAACCTGGAGTTGGCAGAATCCTCTATGATCCCAAACCTCCCGTTGTATCGGATATCATTGTCTCTTAACATTGTAAGGCTACATCCTTAGTGTGGAAACTCAAAGCTGGTATCTCTGCTTTTAGTACTTGCTTAGAAAGATGTTTACATGTTGTTGGTTGGTTGTTGGGGGGGGTTTATAGATAGGCAGTTACGACTACTGCTTATCTCTGACTTTATTTCCCAGCCATTTCAGCCCTCACATTATTTAGTAGACCAGTCTTAAATCAGCATTTATGAACCAAGTAGGTGCAATCATTGAGAGCAAACCACTTCTGGCCATTTACAAGATCACTTCAAAGATGACCTTGATTTCTCCTTGAAAGAGTTTCTAACACAGAGCCAGTACCTGGCCTTGCTCTGCAGCCTGCAGGGCTTTGGTAGCAGCACAGGCTGGGTGATGCTCAGCCTTCCCAAATTCAGGATCCATATCAGCTTCCCAAGCCCTAAATGCCAAGTATCCAAGCTCCCAAAGCACCCGCCACCAGCCCTGGGTCTTCCCCATCACTGGGAAGCACAAAGTAGGGGCAATGCCTTCCCAGAGCTGTGTCTGGGATCAGGATGGGCTACAGCAGCAGTGGATGAGGATACCCTTATCAGGATCTGGATGAGAGGGAGGAAACTGGGACATTCCAGCCCTTTCTAGTGTCACTTGAAGCAGGCAGCACCCTTTCTG
This sequence comes from Coracopsis vasa, assembly GCA_026283785.1. Taxonomy (NCBI): domain Eukaryota; kingdom Metazoa; phylum Chordata; class Aves; order Psittaciformes; family Psittacidae; genus Coracopsis; species Coracopsis vasa. Next base: position 6,604 of record JANHGB010053353.1, read on the forward strand.
CCCCAAAGCCACATTTCTCCTTGCCCACAGCACTGCTCCCCTGGGAGGTGCGCACCTCCAGAGCCACAGACCAGAGCCCCACTTCCAGCTCGCTTAGAATTCTGTGGATTAATGCTCAGCATTAAACTCATCAGCAAATGATTCCTGACACAGTGCAAAGAACAGCTCAGCCCTGGATAGAGCCTGGGAGCAACCACCCCATGAGCTGAAGGGCCCAGCTCCTCTCGCCCCCAAAAGCAACAGCCTGCTAGCAGGGGTGAGCAGTCCCACAGCACGGCTAGCACAGTGTCTGGCTCATTCAAAGCCTCCTTAAGCTACCAGCAAAACCAGTGCCCAGGTCCCACTCCCAAAAGCACAAGAACTGGCTCCTTTACTGAGTCCTGCGGCATCTCCATCCAGCTCAGCAGGACCAGGCAAAGGCCATCTTTTGAGACAAATTCCCAGCTATCCAGACCTGAGGCTGGGCAGATAAAGGCTCCATCAGGGCTTAAAAGTAAGGAGAGACCTGAACAGCTACCGGGCTGTCTTCCCAGTATGGCAAGCAGGGATGCAGCAAACCCCACTCCATATTCCTGCCTCACTGAGTTCCTTCTCCTCTCAGTGAGTAACGATCACAAAGCCGTCGATAGCTCCTTGCCCACCCAGCTGGGTTACTGCTGCTCGGTGGTGAGGGGCAGTGTCGTGCGGTGCCTGCAGTGCCAACACGGGACTCTCTCCGCGCCGCCTGCGGCTGGGTTTGATGTGCGGTTTCTGTTTCTCAGGTAACAACACAGAGAAATCTATCCCTGTTAAAGCTCAGACCCCTTCCTCTGTGCAGCTGGCGAATCTGACGCCGGGAATGATGTACAAGCTGTGGGTGTTCCCCATATGGTCTAGCCCCAGCGAACACTCGTACATAACCTTTACCACCAGCTCAGGTGAGACGGCTTCAGCGCTTCCGAGGCATGTCACATCCATCACCACCAACGTCATTCGCGTGGTGGCGGGAGGTGGTCTGACCATGGCTGCATGGAACAACCCTCATCCGACCCCCAGCGGCCCCCTCCCCATCTCTGCCTTTATGGAAGAGCCACCCCAGCATCACCAGGAGGTTGCTCTGCGTTGCACGGAGGTGGAGAGCCCCAGGAGGGGATGGGGATCCCTTTGAAGGAGGGTGGAGAACTCCTGTTGGCAGCGGCTCTGCTTGAAGCCCTGCCACTGTGTCTGCACCTCCACACAGGCATTGCTACTCCTGGGGATGGTGGGTGCTTTGACCCTGGAGAACGTGCACGTGGCCGGCCCCAGGTTATAGCAGAGGGGCAGGCGGGGAGATGCTGGTGATGGGACAGAGGTGAGGGGCAGGAGCGGGAGGGAGAACAGCGTGCTTGCTGACTGCCTCAGTCCCAGTCACGTATAACTTGGGTTTCCCATCCTCCAGGTACCTTTCCTCTGGCAACTTCACATTTAATTGCACAAGCAATTTCCAGGTTTAGCACCTGAGTGATTTTTACAGCTTTCTAGTGATGGGCTTCGCACCCTGCCCACCGACTGCCCGAGAAACCCCCCTGTTGACTTCCACAGGTTCTGCACTGAGCTTCATGCATTTATAAACCTTCACCGTTCACACTCGATGAGTTTCAGTAAATCAAAACTTCCCCTGTGTTCACCCAGGGCTTTGCTGTAGGAATCTGTGCACAACATCCTCTTAAAGCCAAGAAACCAAGCAGCAAGCGCCACTGCGCAGCCCACACTGAGAGAGGTGGCAGAGGGAGGCTGGGATTTTCAAACACCTGCAATTACCTTGCTCACGTCCAGCCGTGTGATGGAAAGCTCGAGCACTGATTAAGTCTCTGCTGAGAAGTGCAAAAGGGAAACGCAGTGCACAGCAAGGGAGTGTTGGGGGCAGCAGCTCCCCCCGCATTCCCGATGCACATCTTATTTGGTGCCCAAAACTTTGGCAAGCCGTAGCACTGCTGATTAATTCCCTGACGTGCTAAGATGATGCAGGGACAGATGGCAACTGCTGGTGTTTCTGCATGGCTCATGCTGCCCAGCACTGAGAAACAACCTGCAAGTGCTGACCTTGGCTCTGTGCTGCCCCTGAGGTTTAATGATGTGACCATTCCAAACAGACACTAAGAGCTCATTTGCAACTCAGTCTCCCTCCCAGACAGCGCCAGGGTTGCATCCCCAACTTGGTTTCTTGCTTCTGGACCCTCCCCTGCCTCAAATCGCCACCAGCTCCAGACCCCCCCCCCCCGCCTCATACCATGCAATGTGTGTTCCTGGATGAGTATTTCCCAACCCGGACCCGCCTTTTGTCTTTTCTCCCCTGCTTTTCACCCACTTTGGGATGTGGGAGGTAGAGAGCAGAGCCCCCGCACAACAGACAGCAAGGGCAGGGAATCATTAGACAGAGAGGGGGGAAGCAATATCCTTGGCTGATGGATGCTGGCAGTCTTGGCATATCTATTTTCTGTAATTGAGGGGTTCCTACAGATGTTATCATTGAGACTAAAGGATGGGGCCACTTTCATCCCTGTGATAGAGGCAGATGGGTGACCTGAGCCCTATCACTGTGGGATGCAGAGCTGTTCCCATCCCTGCATGCATAAACGCTGCAGATCCATTTTGCTGCTGGCTGGATCCTGCTGACACAAGCGTGTGGTCCCTGCTGACAACCATAAACCATCAGGAATGCTTCTGACAGAACAGCAGCAGCGTTCGGGCGTTGGGGGTTTGGGTTTCATGTTTTGCAATAGATCTGCCAAATGGTCCCTCAGGGTGAGGGCAGAGAAGAAAATCCCCCCGCACTGCGGCTGCAGGACACTGCCCTAGGACTCTGCTGCTGATGGAGAGCTCAGTAACCAGAGCTCTCTCCAGCAGCACAGGACACGTCAGAACTACAACCATAGAGTTCCATCATTTAATCCCAGCCTGGTTTGGGTTGGAAGGGACCTTAAAGCTCCTCCAGTCCCAGCCCCCTGCCATGGGCAGGGACACCTTCCACTTGAGCAGCTTGCTCCAAGCCCCGGCCAACCTGGCCTTGAATACTTCAAGGAAGAACTTGTTCCTATTATCTAACCTGCATCTCCCCTCTTGTCAGTTTAAAGCCATTCCCCCTTGCCCTATCCCTACAGGCCCCTGTAAAAACACAGCTTAATACAAAGAGATCTGTATTTAAAGAAGAAATAGAACTCCCCAGCGTGTACAGACACGGGGAAGAGGTTGTGTGGGACTTCCACACTTAATGCTCTGCTCCACAACGAAAGACAAAACTGCTGCTGCTCTCTGTTGGCGGAACCCCCAGGTTTGCTCGTGGCATACACACAATGACTGTTGGGTACCATGTCTTCTGCCACAAGATTCTAAGTCATTCTAAATAGAGCCACTGCAGTTGCATTTCAAATCAATCCCTGTTGGATCACGCAGCTGCTTTCCACTATTTCCCCTAGACGTCGGCCTTGTGCGAAAGTAAATCAAAACACCCTGACAGCCACAGATTTAATCTCCCCTTTCGCACTGCTGCAATGACAGTCACTCGTTTACTCTAAGCACACGATTGCTGGCACTATCAGCTTGTCGTCATGTGTTGCTTTTCTGGGAAGGATGGCAATTATCCCCCTCCCTTGGTGCTAGGCAGTGCCATGATCCTACTGCAGGATCCCCTCGGTACCCAAAGTCCTCCCTCCCTCTAAAACCCAAGCTGCATGGCGGCACAAACCCACTTCTCTGGCATCTCATACTCTGAGGACCCCCTTATTCCTCCTTAGCAGGGGTTTCTGTAGGAACCCATCCCACCAGGAGCACCAATACAATTGGTTTCCATTTCGGAGCTTCCCAGTAAAGCTTTCCTTCCCCTTCCCTCCCCAACCACTCAGCTAATTGAATCCAGTTCTCAGCTCTGCTGCTCTAATCTCATTGTCTCCACTACAAGTGCATCTTTGAGGACCTTGTAGCTCAGGTTGTACTGAAGGTAAATATTAAATGTGACAGCATTAGAGGGAAGAGAAGCAGGAGGGAGCCAAGGCACTGGAAGGCAGCTCCTTCCACATGGCTTCCTTAGGAGCTCGGTGCTGCTCACAGTGCTCAGCACCTGAGATCATTTCTTTAGCAAAGAGAACTCCTTCTGGTCATTCCCCTCTTCCATCTGATTTTCCTTGTCACAGTTTGGCTGCAATTACCTGCTTCGACTTCATGCTAAGGAAAGCACCTCTTCTCTTGGATTCAATTTGCATGGAATAAGTACATGCTTAGAGGTGTGGGTTAGGAACTGAACCAATTCAACCCGGTTTCAAAGCTGTTGTCTCTTACAAGAACCCTTCATTCAGAACAGGTTAAAGGAGGGTTCTCTTTTATGTTTGCTTTGGAAGCACCATCCTGGGTTTTGTCACATGGGCACCAAAGAGGATGTTCACTGCATCATCCTGGCCCGTTTCAGGCAAAGCCTTGCTAAATCCCAACTCAGTCCCATCCAGCTCGGCTCTCCTGTGCTCCTGCCAGGAATACCCCTCTCTTTGCACTGCAGCCTGGTTAAATTCAGCCCCCCTGCTGCACTGAAGGTTATTTTCTCCTCTGCTCTGTCTTGCTGAATAAGAAGTGCATGTCAATGAGAGCCAGAACATGGCAGCTTGTTGCTATTTATAGGACACAGATTTGTCTGTGTGGCCGTGTATGGGAGCTGCAAGCAAGAAGTCAGAGTACGTGAGGGAGGACACGGGTTTAGGAGCCGGAGTGGTGGTTGGGGCACAAGGCACCTCCTTGCTTGGTGTGAGCCATGTTAACACTCAATAGCCTCATGAGGGTGCTGGGAGCAGTGCTATAGAGCTTGCCCGAGCAGAACAGACCTCTCAGCGTGACCAGAGCACCTCTCATTACCCAGGACCCGGCTGTCATTCCTCAATGAGCTGTTCCCACCGTGTCCCAACTCCTGCTTCCCCAGTCCCCTCTTTTCCCCCCACTGGAGACCACCCAAAAGCAGCAGGACCCCTGTGGGGTGGCAGCAGAGCCACTGCCCATCACCTCCGTGACCCCTGCATGGGCAAGAATCCCAGTTATTCCCAGCCCTCTGGACCCAGGGGTGCTCCTCAGCCCCACTGGACACCAGGGCATGGATCAGCTCAGCACATCTCTTTTAGACCTGGGTACTTCCAGGGCAGTTTTCAGACACAGCAAATGAAAGATCAGATCTGTTACGCAGCTTCTTCTGCCATTATTTGCAATGTCCCTGTCCCTCTGGTCTGTGCTAGGTTTTTCTTTGTGTTGTGACCCTTTGCTCTTTGTAGCTCCTGCTAAAACGTTGAGTTGCCCTAATGCCAGAGAAGGAAACAAAAAGGCAGATCCCTGTGCCTCAGATAACCTGGTCAATACACACAGAGACACACCAGTGCAGCGCTACAGAGAATGTCTAAACCAGTGGACTGTGTCTTGCAATCCCCTCTGTGCTTCTGGCCTGTCCCTTATGGGTTTGGTTATTTTCCCTTTCCCTCTTCCTCCCAGCTTACACCAAGAACCACGTGGACATCGCCACGCAGGGCTGGTTCATCGGGCTGATGTGTGCCATCGCTCTCCTGGTCCTTATCCTGCTGATCGTCTGCTTCATTAAAAGGAGCAGAGGTGGGAAATACCCAGGTAAGAGCCTTGCATGGCAAACCTTTGTGCTCATGGTTTAAACATCTCCAGGCTTCTGGGGGCTAATCAAATTGCCTTGCTCTCGGATGGATGCTTGTGATTACAAGGGCTTTGCTTTCTCTGTGGTGGGAACTCTTATTAGTGGGAAGCATTTCAGTTCATTAAGGCTCTGGTGAGGGCTCAGTGCTGCAGAGCTGGATCCTCCTGCGATGCTCAACTCAGCCTCTAACTGCAGATTCTCTTGTCCTCATCTAGAAAAGGACCTTTTCAGGCCAAAACCTCATTAAGGTTTTGCAAAGCAAAGATAAGGCTGAAGGGAATTCACATCCTCACTCGCTGAGTCCTGGGGCCACTACACAGCAACACCCCTTGCAAGCCCTTCCCGGCTCTGGGGTTTTACCAGGCAATGAAAAGCTCTACCTCACCCTTCAGGTTTCTCACAGCCTCAACACCAGCTGCTGTTACAGTCTCATAAAGCTTTTACCTCCTGCACAGCTTTTGAACATGAACGTTGCTGATGTGCTTCTTTCCAGTACGAGACAATAAAGACGAGCACCTCAATCCTGAAGACAAGAATGTAGAAGACGGGTCATTCGACTACAGGTATGCTCCCATTGGCATGTGTCCCCCCGGCTCCCCATCAGCCCCGCTCCCAGCCATCACAGCCCTCACCTCCTCCTGCCTCCTTCCCTCTGCAAGTCCTCTACCAAAGGCAACATCTCCTTGCCCAAAACCCTGGAAGAGGAGCCAGGCTGTGAGGATGCTGCGAGGGTCTCCTCCTTTCCCTACCGCAGCCTGGGAGGACCAGTCCAGGCAGGGAGCTGGGGCTCTGGCAGCAGGTACCTGGGACACAGCTCAACCTCAGTGGCACTCCTAACACACACAAAACACAGAAACTGACCTCTGCAGCAGCCTGGGGATATTCCAGGTCTATCACCCTGTAGCGCAGCCTCTCTCCTACCCATAAGAGAGCATCCAGAGAGAAAAGCTATGTTTGGATCAGCAGATGAGCCCTAAAAGCATTCAGAGCACTGATCTGGGGGGCCTGCCTGCATCCCAGTCAATGCTTCTCTGTCAGGTCCCCAGGCAAACCCCAGCCCTGCAAGGGTTTGCTAAAACCACTTCAGTTCCACCCAGAGCAGCAGCAGTGCCCGTTTCTGCTCCAGGAAAACTGCCGGGATACATCAGGAAGGGACAAGGCTCTCCCAAGCCTGCTCCTGTGCAATGCAGCGCTCACAGCTCTGCTGCTGGGGGTGGCTGCCCCAAGGGAGCAGGTAATGTGTCAGGTCTCATTGGCTTGCCCACACTTGATAGAAGAGGGGGTGCACTGCTTACACCCAGCTTGCCCTTTGAGCCCTGAACTGGACTTTGCTCTCCTTTAGAGAACTAAAATGCACCTTTCCATGTGAGCTGGATCCAAAGCCCTTTCAGGCAGCAGGAATTTCTCTCCTGCCTTCAAACCAGGGGTTAATTAAAGCCCCTGTCATTACTGATACCTCTAGCGTTACAAATGGAGGTAGCAAAGATGGGAAGAGCTTATTTACAGTTCAGCGAGGGATGTAGCAAGGCACTCGTGTTCCACTGAAGGCTTTAGAGGAAGCCAAAGGACTGCATCTGCCTGCACACAGCACGTAAATGGAGGTGGAGGAGCTGCAGCCCTCAGAGCGCTCACATTGATGTTGTCAGGAGCACGGTAACTCCATTGCGGCAGCAGCGTTTTGCCTCCAAAGGATGTTGTGAGCCCAAAGCTCCCCAGGGTTCTGCTGGCACGAGGCAGAGGACAAATGCACCCAGCAGAGGCCAGAATAAGTTCATAGAATCCCAGCCTGGTTTGGGCTGGAAGGGACCTTAAAGCTCATCCAGCTCCAACCCCTGCCACAGGCAGGGACACCTTCCACTAGAG
>JANHGB010053355.1:6969-75332 GCA_026283785.1 Coracopsis vasa
AAGACCCATTGCCATTTTATATTAAGAGACTGAGAACTGGGTCCACGTTGGATTGTATGAATCTTCTTTCCTTTAGCTGAAGTGTGCCCAAGGACAGCTATGTGCTGATTAGAAACCTGCCCACTTCCAACCACATTTTCAGAGTACAGCTGAGTTTGGTGAATTCCTCTGAAGTGATTAAAAGAAAGATCTTATTTTTCTCTGTGTAGGAGTAATTACTTTGCCAGGCATTCAATAACGTCATCTTGACAAAAACCGTATTTACAGTTTCATAAGCTTTCACTATTGCTGTAAGATTAAAGAAGTCAACACTACCCTATATTAAGATGTCCCTGCACTCAACATTTTGTTTTTGCTGGTAGTGAGATGCATCCCCACAGGTAAAGGCATCTCCTCTGATGCCACAATGGGAGAGGGGAAAAAGGAGTTACAACCCCTCTCAAGATGACAGGATTCAAGTGCCTCCAAGGCATCAAAACCATCTCAAACCTTCCTTGGAGCAAACGCCCCTTGTGTTTCTCAGACAGCTGCCAAAAGCCTCAGCTCGGCCACTCTTGCGTGTGGTTTATTGCCATGTAAAAGTCTGCTGCACTTTGAACCTTGGAAATAGGTACTGAATCTGACAATAACAACTGATACAGAAATTGGGGAACGTTGTACAGGTTATCCTGACGTGTGAAGATAATGAATGGGGATGTGCTCAACAATGAAGTGCCATTGAAACCCTGCAGTGTCTCAGCTGCTCCAAGCTGTATCAAATAGGATGCTGCTCCTGCCGCCACAGGGAAGTTGGTAAAGTAGAAAATACATGACTGTAAACAGTGTGGGTCTCAGCACGCTGATTGGCATCGAACTTCACACAACCCAACCGAAAGAGTCAGCTGCTGCCAGTGAAAGAGGTTCAAGTGCTCTTCCCACACATAGGCCAGGACTCTCATGAACTTCAAGTCAACATATTTCATATGTGATCAGGAAGGAAAGCGCAGAGGTCAATGTTTTCATATAAACTCAAATCAAGTCTCTGGTAGAGGGGTTGGCATGAGCTGGAGAACTTCTCTATAGCTTGAGTGAATTGTTCAGATAAGGCTTTTAAAATGCACAGCTCCACTGAGACGTCATCAAGAATTCCTGACTGGAAAAATCCCACTGCATTCTACCTTTGCAGCTGCCAAAAAGCAGCCAGTGAGAAAATATGTCTTTTCCCATCAATAAGGGTAATAACTCCCTTCCTCAAGCCAGTATGAGTAGCCTACAGTTGTTAACTAGTTCAGGCAAAACAAATAAGGTTGTGTCTCTGTTTTCAGAAAATCTGACAGCAAGGAGAATTGAGATTGACATTAAAGTTTCACAAAAATAGCCTAAAAAATGGTGGGAGAGAAAAAACGAGAATACTTTATGGGGTGGGGAAAAGAGCACATGGAGTCAGGTAACAGAGCAGAGAGTGTTTTTTTCAACCATGAAGACACATCTGATTTCGCATATTGATTCTAGTGAGTTAAAAGCAGAAGGAGCAGTAAGGGAATGAAGGGCAGAAGAACTGACTTCAGTTTTGGTAGAAAGCTAAATGAAAAAAAAATTGCAATGTGGGTTTAAGTGAAGAAATTAGCCAGTGCAGGCTTGGAAATGAAAGGGAAAGAAAATGGATGACTGGAAAACACTTTTGTGGAAGAACCTGAATATAAAACTTATAGGTAAAGAGCAACATCTGTTTTTCCCCGTCTGTGTGCTCCTTTTCAGCTCAATCTTTTCAGGCTTTCTAGAATATGTTCAGCGTGCCTGTAGGCCTTCTCAGAATACTTTGTCCTGAACACTGTGACTACAGGCTTCTTTTTACCCACCTCTACCAGCAGTCAGCTGGATTTTCTGGGTGTCACTATGTTTCCACCCCTCAGAAAGGATAATTTGCAACACTTGGTTTATTACTCTCTCCAGGTTAATGTACAATTGACAGCAACAGAATTGTTCTGGTCATACTAAATCTAATAAGTATTATTTGAAGATGTAACTCACAGCATTCAATTAACAGAAGTAGCAGAGACAGGATTCAAAAGTCACTTGAAATAATGCTGCAAATCTCTAGCTAAGTATGTGTAGGAGTATCAAAGAGACCTTATCTATGTGAGTGGAAAGTAGAAGGTAGCTTTTATCCTCACAAAAACCCCTACACAGCAATATAGGTGTTACTGTCCACCTGAGCAGGTGCATCCATGCAGTGACACATTGCATCGTGTAGGACAGTGAGCTCCACTTCTTACCAAGAGCCTTAGTCAGTGCTCAGTACATCAGTGGCAGGACTTGCTGCTCCTGCTTCCTGCTCTTCCTGCTCTGCTCCTGCTTTTTGCCCTGCTTTAGTGCATCTCTAAACCTCCCAACAGCAAGTGACCATCACGTGTAATGATTTTACTTTTTGTAGTCTAAAAGTCAAAATGCCATCCGTGCAAGAGACAAGCACATGACACCAAGACAAAAGTAAGCTGGGCATAAGCCTTCCTGCATGGAAAGCAGCTCCACATTTGCTACTGGAAGCAGTGTTATCAGATGGACTTCTAGGGTCCCCAAGGGCACATAAGCAATGCTGCTGCAGTGCACACAGAGCAAGTCAGCTTGGTTAACCTTGGTTAACATCACAGCACTAGGTGTGGGTCACTTAGCCAAATGCAGGCTGTGAGAAAGGCCTGCCCTACACGCTACATTGCCATGTACACATTCATCTTTTTCTGGAAGTAAAAATATTTGCTAAATTATAAGAGTCATTATCAGGTTGATGAAGACCCAGGTGTTCATTCCGATTTTGAGTCTAGATTCACTACTTTCAAGCTATAAATGATTTTTTTGGTAGGATATTTGGACAAAATAATGACTGTTCTTCTCCCTCCTGCCCCTATTTTCTGAAAACACGTCCCTCCTCCAGGCTTAATCTGTTAAGAGTCTGATCTCATACAAAGAAAAACTTCTAGAAAAACTTAATTAAATGTTAGCATTTGATAAGAGCCTCTCTACTGATTATTTGGCCAGAGATCTTGCACTGTGAATTCTCATAAGCAATTATCAAACCCCACACAGCTATTTAAGCTGTTGGGTTCAGAATTCATAGTTTTTTTAAGAAACGTATCTCAGAATTCTTCAATACCTCTTATACATAAACTCATTCCTGTTTGGTAGAAATGATTTAACTCATCTCAATAAGAGATTTTAAAATTTCATAGAATCATAGAATAGTTAGGGTCGGAAAGGACCTTAAGATCATCTAGTTCCAGCCCCCCTGCCATGGGCAGACACATCTCACACTAAAATTTCCAAGTGTTTCAATTCCAAGTGTTTCAATTCCAAGTGTTTCAACTTGGAAATTTCCAAATTTCACACTAAATTTCCAAGTGTTACAGATGATTTGAGCATAAAAAAATGAGAGAAATACCAGATTTGCTCTGGCTTTCTGAAAGATAACCAAAGGTCTTATTATTCACTCTATTAAAAAAATCCGTTAACTATATCTTGCTTCATTCTTTGAAAATGTATATCATAACTACGTACAGAATATTATCCTCCTCTTCCTAAAAGAAAGTATGGATCACAGTAGAACATTATCTGATGTCCAGATGCTTTCTAAATGAAGAAACCTTTTTTTCCTGTTGAAAAAAGTGGGATTTGTGCAGATAGCTATCAATACTATCAATAGAAATACCTGCATAAATCCTTTTATTTGAACAGGGCTCCACAATTTGTATAGATTTAATGTAGGTTTTGGCTATCTTATTTACCATATAAAGTTTTGGGTTTTTTTTAATGTATTTACTTAGCTATGATAATATAGTATATTTTTTTTCTACATAAATCATATATCTATTTAAATACCTTCTTTAGTCTCCTCTTCTATTAGCACTATTCCACTAGTTTCGTGTGCATTTAGGAACAAGGTTTGAGCAAAGAGTGGTATTTAAAGAGCTTACTATTGAGTGACTGCTAGCACAATAGATCCTACCTCAGTGAGAAAGCCTGTGTTTCATCTTGGGTGCTGCTCAGCTCCCCACTGCAGGACCAAAACTCTTGTGTGCCTGGTTTTTTATCATAGCTGGAAGCCGTAAACAGGATCTCACCATAGCAGCTCTAAAAGGTGCTACGTAGACCAGACTCTTTTGGTGTCACAGAAAGAAAAGAAAGATACACTGCTTTCTTCTGGCTGAGGCTTTTGATTCACATCCTGGGGAAGCAAAAGGAAGTGGGCAGAGGGGAGGAGGAATTCCTGTGTCCTATGATCTATTTTTTTCACACCTGCTCCTGCTCCTTTTTTTAATCCAAGCAACAACAAGCTGCTGATAATATAACAGTAAGAGCACTAGGCATCTGTCATCAACAAAATGAACTTTCATCCAACTCAAATGACAATTATTTCAAATTGCTGATGGTATCACTGTGTTTTTCCCTGTAGACAGATAAATGCGGGTGGCAGGGGGATTGATTAAATTTGCACTTTTGTGTTCCCTAAGTACAAAGACCGTATATATTTTCCTTGCCTTCCCTTACCTTCCCTTGCCTTCCCTTGCTTTTCCTTTAATAAAAAAATTTAACCATCAGTATCAGTCACAAAAGAAACATTCCTGCCTTTTTATAAAAAGTCACACTTGCTCTAACAGCAGTGAGTTAATCCCTTCTTTTTATTTTTATTTTCTCTGTTCTTCCAGTATTCAGGGCTCTTTACAAAAGGCCTGAGCAACAAACAGTTTTTTTAATGGAACTTGAATCAAGCCCAAAGAGATGTGTGTAGAGATTTTCAAATGGACAGTCTGCAAATGACGTTTTACTATTACTGTTTTCCCAAATAAATAACTTTATGATAGTGCCTAAAGCCTGGCTTTGCAGTATATCATGCAATGTCATGTCTTAGACAGGGTTTTAATGGTTGGAGAGCACAACTGAATAAAAACTGAGTTTCCTTAGAAGATTTGGGGACATACAATTTAATATAGTCATCTCTTTCCCTGTGCTATTATAAAACACAACTGTTCTTATAACTCCTGCAACAAATCAATTTGATCTTTCATTGGCACCTCAAAAAAAACCCAAAACAACAAAAAACAACAAGTCAAAACTCCAAACAAACCACAAGATACGACTCCTATCTTTCAATATTAAACTTCACAGAAAATGGCTTTTTAGCCTTGGCGAATAAGACATCTGCCCAATATGCTCAAATCCTGTTCCTGGCGTAGCTGCTCACAAACGAAGCATGACATCTGCTCCCTCTCTGTTGCACAACACTCAACACTATAAAGAGCTGCAAAATGCAGAGCAGGGAGCAAACATACCATCAGAAAGGAAGGAACACATAAGTAAATAATGACTCTTTTGTGTCTCTGACTGTACCTGGAACAATCACAATACAGTTTTTATTTGTTGTTAGTACTGTAGTTTGTTTCCATTTTGTTTTTTCTCTTACTGGAGTCACGCCTCTGCCTGTTTTAAACTAGCTACTTACACCTGCTGAAAGCAAGTTAAAATATATTCCTATACCACATAATCCATCTGAGACTCTGGTCCTACTAGAAGAGCAAAAAATTTCTTCCCCATTTCTGTTAACCTCCTGCTTTTCCCTGGAGAGCAGGGAAAACCACTCTGCAGAGATGTTATTTTGCTTTTGTCTGTACACCCGTGACCTAAGGTGACATGAAGAGGCTTGTGACGAGAAAGACTTATTTCTGCCCTCTATTCCTCCTGTCTCTTTGTACCATGCTGCATAAAGGAGTTATGCTGCTTTGTGAAGGACTCAAAACCAGCTCTTTCTTTCTCAGAGGCTGTGGGAATATAGAAGGAGCAGCCAGACTGCCAGGGCACGACTACATCTCGCAACGGGACAGTCTGCAGTGGCTCCTGAGGCAAAGCAAAGTGAGGGGCACCTGGGTGAAGGACTTGGATGTCAGCAGAGGGCTGGCCTAGGATACTCTAACAAGTGGAGAAGAGAGGCTGCTTCATTGCTGCGAATTTGGGGATGACATCAATGTGGGTCTTTGGCAGTCTGAGCCTGGTGCTATTTTGTGTCAATACAAGATGGAGCCAACGCAGGCATTGCTGACAGTAAACAAGGAAACTGAGAGGCAGGAGTTTCAAAACAAGACTGCCCTAACCCAAACCTGAAAATTTCCTGCAGCCATACAAGGTGTCGCTAAACTACTTTGGGTCTTGTATCAGACCATGTCAACCATTTAGAGTGGGGGTTGCTTGACCAGTAACATGTGTATGCTTTCTGCCACCAGTCCCCTCCAGGCTCCTCCACACGGAGCACAGCAACAGAATTTTGCTGTTCATCAGAAAGAACAATGCACCCAGGGCAGCCATCTATTAGATTTTTTCCCTTTGAAAACCCCAATAGAGAAATATTTTCCCTCACTTGCCTAAAGGCCAATTAAAATAGTTACAGAATGACAATACCTTACTTAGCACAGATAAAGATTGAGCATGCTAGTCTACATACCATATTAAATCATTATCTTTCTATCACAGAGTAAAAGAAAAAAATGTCTATTTCTGGCACAGGGCACCTCAAAATGCAAATGATATATTGCAGTGGTGTAAAAACGTACTAGAAACTATACAGAGAAGAAAGAAGAGAGTATTTGTCTCAAGGAATTTAACGGAAGTGCAATCATAATAATAGAATACATTTTTTTGTTTGTTTTTTGGTTTTTTTTACTGAACAAGTACAGTGTGGAAGCCCTGATACATATTTGTTTTAAGATTCAGCTGTCAAAACCTGTGGGATCATAAGAACCTGAAACCTGTACTTCTGTAACTATTCCCAGATAACTTTATATCCAGTTTGAAATTCACATTCTAAAGACACAGGAACCTGCACACAAACTCATGCATGCAGAAAAGGTAAAATTTTTAGTTGGTTGAATTTTCCTTTATTTACTCGTATCATATGTACTTTGATGATTTTCTTTCTATTACATGAATTTAAAATTTCCATGCTTTGGGGGTTATTTCTGAAAAAGAATGTGTCTGAGTCATTCTGGAAAGAAAAAAAGGACAGAAAATACAGGAGTGGCAGCTGTATTGCTTTGTGAGTTAGACTGAGGTATTGGACCGGCATTTGCTTGCTGCTCCTCCCTCACCCTAAGGAGGTGCAACGGTGGGAGCTAAACAGATGGTGCACTGCTGTTCATTAGTGAAACTCCCAGAGCCACATTTAGCAGGCGGAGAAGGTCAGGAGGGGTTTGTGGCATCCTCGAGAGTGCAGCAAGATGCACTTTAGCAGGCCATGTCTCAGAGCTGCTCAGAGCAGGGCTCAGGGTAAGGATGTACCTGATGTCTGCAAACTGGGGTGGCGTAGAGAAAATAATGTTTTCCTGGCATTTCTCAAAGGTCATGCAGTGCTTTTTTTGGATGAAAACAATACTAAAAAAAGCAGTAATGGTCAAAGAGAGAAAAGGGGTCAGGAGATGCCTGCTTTTCCCAGTTTGTTCTTATCCTTTACAGAAAAGTACCGTACTGAGTGTCTATCAGGCTACTTTGTAAATACAAGAAGTAGAACTGATCAGGCTGTTTGTCCTAATCACAGTAAAATACAGATAACATAACAAATGACATGGGATGTAGTGCTTGTTTATAGACTGAGTTCTGCTGCTATAAATAAGTATTGCAGAGCTGCAACCCAGGTACTCAAGTGGCAAGATCTGCTTTTCAGGTAAACTTAAAGAAATTTTCACAGCATTCTGAAGGAGGCCATCTCACCATGAAAAAGGTGCCTTGGTTTAACTCTTCTGGCAGTGTATTTCATTTACAAAACTAGCTTTATCCAATACAATTTTGGATGTGTCTTTATTTAGTGTCTTGTATAACATCCGACGTGTTGTTTGCTCTTGGCATACAGACTCTCACTTTGTAGCATTCAGTCATTAGAGAAGAGTATTCCCATTGTTTCAATTTTTTTTTCAGAGTATATTAACCTTTATCAGAGTACAAGGATGTAAGAAGAGCTAAGCAAGCAAACAGGATGCCGTCTGGATTGTGAGTCCAGACACAGTTAGTAGGAGCAGTGAACAAAGACACAGAAGATCTGTGAAGATTTTGAAGATTCGGTAAAAGCATATTAATGAATGAGTGAAAAAAACCCAAACAACCCACAGACCTCTTTCTTACACTTGTCAGTTCCTAAACAGGAGATAGCACCTTCTTATCTCACAACTACACAGGAAAGATAAAGTCTGTTTGTAAGGATGTGGTGCTCCAGAAAGGATACTGTAGGTAGATAGCACGAATCACTTCCTGACCATTCCTCCCCTGCAGGGAGTAGTGGGAATTGGATGAATAAGCACAGAACAGGGAAGACATTCATTTTTGTCCTGGTGTAGAGTATCTGTAAGTCTTATTTGTAAAGGAAGCAAAATTGTCCAAGAGGCAGATGCTATCTTCTGGAATGTTTGGGGGTTGGTTACTTGCTTGTTTTCAAAGATAAGAATATTGGTCAGGGTGATTTGACACATCTAGTCATTAGCATCTGTCATTTATATTGCTAAACCCTAAACTACAGATTTACATAAAAAGGCCTCAGGTTCACCTGTTTCTCACTTCTTGATCTGTGAAGAAGCATGACGTTTAGTCACATATGTTGAACACCTCAAAGTACTATTTAAGAACAGGAGAGCATATACTTTCCTGCAGTAGAGAACAGCATTGCTCAAAGTGTCCTTATGTTTTCATATTATGCTGCTTCATTCCTTGCTCACATTGTTACAGCATAGAAGATGACTTCTTTTTTTTTTCCTTTAGTCCCCTACGGATGCATTATACCAGTACCCACAGACTTTATGGAATCTATCAGAGAAAAGAGGAAGGAAAAAATATTTTGTGAAGGCTGTTTTCAACATATGAAGCAAGGCCAGGGACTGGATCAGTACAGAGAATGAACTGCTTCTCCATCCTCAAGAATCTGTACCTTCATGAAACCTGGAAATGTGTAGACTGGAGAGTAGATACTACCTGCATTACTCTGTAGATTAGAAACATGGAACATTTTCTGAGTGCTACACTCACTTTACTTCAAAATGAATGATATAATGAGCAAAAAAATTACAAAGTGGCATTGATTCCCCTGAAAGAGCCAAACTTATTTCAAGCAAAATATTGCATAACAAGGTCTTATCTTTTAAATGTAAAAAGTAGAAATTAATGCAGTGTTAAATTTCTGAAGTTTAAGACTCAAAAATCATCTACCAAAAGCTAAGGCTTGGCAGTATTAAGTCAGCCATATTGCATATTTTGCAGCATAAATTAGTGCCACAAACTAATCCGTTAAGATTTAAGCTAACAAGGGGAGAAAAAAAAAAGGAAAATCCTGCATTTATGCAATAAAAACCACCTAAAGAAAGAGAAAACTTTATATACACTGTGATGTTTTTGTGAGCATGCTGTTACCAGCACTCTTTGGCAGTAACTTAGCCACTGCAGTAGGCTTACTTTCTCTCTGTATGAACGCTGTCCTCAGGCCCTCTGATAATGTAGCTCCCTTGGCTCACCCTTGGATGAACACTGAGACCATGGCAGAGGTGTGGTTCTTCTAGTGCCTCAGGCTCATCTCTGTTACTTCAAAGGCTGCCTGCAAATGCCTGTTGAAGGCAATAATTAAACTAGTGCTCCATAAACTCTCTCGAGCACTGTTACATGACACTTCTCTAGCTGGAAGAAGAAAAAAGGCGTGCAACTGAAGCTGCCCATCAGGTCACTGGGCTCTGAAATGAAAGAAATGCGTGCTTATTTGGAAATGAGACGAAAATTTATCCCATGTCACCAAAAAGTGATTAGCATAGCTAGCAACAAGCTACAAAGTGGCAGAGCATATATTAAGAGGTATACTGGGGAACATTTGCTGCTGGCTGCAGCATAATTTCTCTTTTCTCCCCAGTTTTCCTACTAGGAGTGCAGGAACTAGCAGGACAGCTATGCACACATCTGGCTAGACATGAGCAAGCTGAAAAGGGGAACTAAAAGTCTAGTTCATCTTTCAGATTACATATTTGTAGTGTGTTAGCCTGATATTTTTACCTATTTTCTTTTAAAATTTGTGGTCATTTATTAATTAATTCTCTGCCCCTGTATTTCTGTGTAACTATGCTAAGGCAATGATATGCCCTGTTTCAGGTTCAATATTCAACTCAT
Source organism: Coracopsis vasa (assembly GCA_026283785.1). NCBI lineage: Eukaryota > Metazoa > Chordata > Aves > Psittaciformes > Psittacidae > Coracopsis > Coracopsis vasa. The sequence goes on from JANHGB010053355.1 coordinate 17,122, forward strand.
CTTGTCATTCACTGAGAATCCAAGACAGACCTGAGCTGCAATGATTTGTATTGATTTGGCTTTTGAACCTTTACATTGTAGATATTGAATTTTTAGACAGTTTTGCATTAAAAATAGCCTCATGAAAATAACAGCATATGGATTATTTTGTCATTAAAGCCTTTTTCCTAACATCTTTCTCCTCTGTACCACAGTGTCAGCCCCCATACTTTTTCTGCTTTCCACAAACTCATCCTCATTCCTCTACCTCTATCAACTTACTTTTAATTCCGTCAGCTGTTTGCATGTGCTTATCTATGAGTTGGCATTTGCTTAGTACAAAGTAAGGCAAACGCATACACACAGCCAGCCAGATGCTTTTGATTATTGCTATTTACAAGGGAGACCAGAGCTGTGCATGTCACAGTTTGGAAACCTCTTTCTGTATACTGAATTCTGTGTATTTCTCCATCATAACTTCTTTCTGCTTTGCTTAAGGATGAGCAGCTGCATTTTCAGACCTTGACATTCCTTGATCAACACAACGTGTGGAGTGTGCTTGGAAAGGGCAGATTCCCCTATGGGAATCTATGGCTACCTTGGTGTGGTTTTATTGTTGTGGACCCAAAGGCTTGAATCTCTTTCAGTGTCTGCTGCTTTGTGACAATTTTGCTCTGCACCAACCACTTTCTCTCTGTGGGATTTATACTTCTTTTTTCCTTCTTTTAACACAACAATTCCCACAGCAGATTGTCAGATCTTCCAGAGGAAACAAAGCAAAGCAAAGCAAAGCAAAGCGAAGCAAAACAAAACAACAAACTATAGAGCAATACCAATACAAAAGCCTGCTTTCAACATGCAGTTAAGCTGTCACTCCTTTATTTCAAAATGCACATGATGTATAAGTGCAAATGTCAGAATCACCTGCAGCATAAGCAACAACAGGAAACAGTATGTTTCCTATACCTGAACACACAGATCTGTTGGAGAAAGAAGATTTTTTTTTTTTTTTCCTTAATAGGAAAGGCTGCAAACTCAGTTATGTTGAAATAAAAGAGAGAGAAGTGACTTTCTTGTACACATGCAGCATGTAGTTTTATGCTGGGTTGTGGTAATGTAAAATAGATTCTTAATTTAAAAGAGAGGGCTTAGTCAAAGAGCACTCCAAAAGAAACCAATTTATCATGATCTCTGATCAATAAATGAAATTTATAACATTAGAAAAGGGCTCTCTGTGTTTGCAAATGAACAATGTGCCATGACATGTATCCAATTTTTTCTACCCATCATGTGAAATAATGGTTATTTGCAAGCAGGGTAGTTCCTAATTTATTTTTCTAATAATCTAGTCACTGAGTAGTTGTAATACTTATTGATTGTGATTCTTCCAGCTCAATAGCATATTGTCAAAATAATCCTTCAGTTGTTCCATAAAACAAAACAAAAATTGATAAAGTAGTATTGGCTATATGGCAACAGCACCAAACACTTATTGATACGTAATCATTATGCAATGCTATCACAAGATTAGGGTGTAGCACACCTAATTTTAGTCATCGGAAGGACAGATTTCAGTCTATCATTTAAGCTCCCTTCTTAGCCAGCTGGCCTACAGAGAGTAATTGAAAGGCTTCCAAGGCTCATGAAATGAATAACCTTCTGAAGATGTCAATCTCTCTTCAATGACTAGAGAAGTCTTAGTGTTTTGATGGTTACTAGCAGATCACAATACCCTAGACAGCCCCAAAGGACCCTGACAGAACTATTAATCTGTGGATGACTAAATATACTAAGGATAAGGCTGGAAAGACTTATTAGGGAGCCAAAAGACATTGTTTGCTGTTTGCTGTTCCTGTAGCAGGATGATGATCTCTTTCTCATATTGCTCTTCCCTTCCACTGATACACTCTAAACGTTCCCAGGAAAAAACATGTCAGCTTAAGGATGACATAGAATAATTATAGGGTCCAACTTAATTTTCTCCCCTTATATCTAGGTTGGCTTTCAAGCTAAAATGTATAAAAATCTTGAACATGTCTTTCAGAATCCGGAGATTAAACTAAAAACATCAGGACTTTTTTCTTAAAAATAAGAATTGTTTCCCTTTGTTGGTTTCATAAGCTTTTTGGGTACAGGTGTGCCACATCATAAAGTACTTCTTAACAAATATAAGGTTGCAATTAAAACATTTTTAATTAATATTTTTGATATCCTTCATTAGGATATTCATATGGTAGAAGAGTATCTGCATGGCAAATCTTGACTCTGGAAACAGGAATTTGAGCAAAACCCCCACACATTACAGAAAGAACTGCCAGAATTGCAACTCTTGGCAGTTTTTAGAAATTTGAGCCACCCTGATACCTAAAAAAGGCTGGAGACGTTGGTATGAAGCAGTACAGTTTACTTGTTTCAGTGGGTTCTGAGTGCTGAACTCCCTTATACTCACTCAGGGAACCAGTCACAGAATCATTTAGGTTGGAAAAGACCTTTAAGATCATTGAGTTCAGCCATTAATTGATAACTGCCACGTCCACCACTAAACTATGTCTCAAAGCTCCACAATGTCTTTTAGACACCTTCAGGTATGGTGACTCCACCACTTCCCTGGTCAGCTTGTTTTACTGCTTGACAACCCTTTTGGTGAAGACATTTTTCCTAGTATTCAATGTAAACATCCCCTGGCACAACTTCAAGGCCATTGCCTCTCATTCTATTGCTTGAATCTTTCCATTCACTGCTCTTGGTTTTTGGCCAGGGCTGTGACAGAAAAACCAGTCCACTCAGACTGAAATCCTAAACTTCTCTTATCTTCTTATAGAGTATGGAGAAAACAAGCTTGAAAGGAATATATCTTCCTCAAAACTGAATTAACTAATGAAACATATTTTAATCAAGATCAACATTTCATTCTGAGACAGAAAACAGCATCTGTTTGTGGTTCAGGAATACCTTGTGTGCTGTCAGAAAAATACTCCAGGTAAAAAGGTTAGCAATAGGGTTTCTCGCACTAGCTAAAATTTTCATTTTCTTAAAACCCAGAATGATTGCACACTCTTATTCTCTGAGGTTTTGTGAGTGACAGCAAATAAAGCAAACTCAAACATTTTCTGTCACCAAGACAGGTGTTACTGCAAGCTAACAAAAGAAATACCTGAAAACCCCATTGAGAGAATAAACAAAACCTTGCTCACTAAATAGTCGTTTGACATCCCTTTTCACAAAGTCTGCCCCTTGAGCAAGGGTCTCTGTGATAAAGATAAGCTCACATTGTAAATGCTTACTTGATAGCCAGCTACAGTGAACTGCGCTAAAGGCAGTATTTGTAGTTAACATGACAGTGCAAATTTCTTGCCATTTTTGTGATAGCTAGAAAGACTACATCGCTGATGTTTCCATCAGAGTAATACTTCTATCCAATCTTCTGCATATATTTTTTAAAGCTTCTAGAACTGGAAATTTTTTTATTAATACCATACTGAGAATAAAAAGGCAAAAAATCAAATAAGAATTTGAATGCAAAGCTAAAAATATTTGTTCCTCTTCTCTAGAAAAATAACAAGTGTTACAGAGACCTATGTTTTAATAGATTATGCGTTTTATAACTAAACACGTGTAATGCAACAGGTTCTATAGCATAAAAGTAATCCTGATACATACACTTGCATTTTAGATCCATGTTTGTTGTGGTTTGGCTGGGATGGAGTTAATTTTATTCATACTTTGATTATTTTGCTTTGACCACACAGGCAGCTTCTGCTTTACCTATCAAATCCTTTTTCTCAAGCCAGGAGTTTTTTCACTTCTACCCTTCCAGTTCTCTCCCCCATCCCACCTGAGGGGAGTGAGTGATTAGCTGTGGGGGGCATAGGTATCCATCCGGGTTAAGCCACAACAAACCTGTTTTAGGATCAGTTAAAGAGTGGTATAATGTCTTATAAATTCATTCTGACTTTGCCTATGACTTAAAATATAAAAGTACACATAGGAAGTGAAGCTCAATACCAGATTCAGCCTTTCATCTCCTTTTTGGTTTTAGACTGTAAGCAAGTGCATGAAAGTAGAATGACATTAATTTTCATTGTCAGTTACATGAACTGAAGGTATTCTTACAACTGATCTCACTGACATTGTCCAATAAAAAAATGTAAGCCACTGATTGGCATGTTCAACCTTCATGATAACTGCAGATAAAAATGAAGTAACCCTCACTTTTGTGGCTGGGATAGTCCAACTTCAAAAACCATACATTTTCTTCTGCAAAGCACTGATGGATTTTCTGTGGTATGTCACAGTTACTAATGTGAAAAGGATCTCATGTAAGTGACAGTAGGTCAAGGTTCAGTAAAATATTTGATTACTACCCTCCTTCTAGCTTTGTAAATCAGATTTTAAGTTTCTGTTTAGCTGTTCTTGAGACTTTTTTTTTTTTTTCAAGAAATGCTTAAAATGGTATAGCCAAAATTGCAAAGGGGGAATCCAAAGCCTACTTCCAAATCTGTGCTGTCCACATTTTCAGAGATGATCATATATTTATACTCAGTTGTGAGCACAAACTGTTCAGGCATCTCATAATCCAATTTTGACTTACGAATGCACAGCTTGCTTTCAGAAATATGTTTGCATGTGTAATTAAAAGATATGGGGTAATGCTTACAGCTCCTGCCAAGGCATTCAGCAGAGAGCACCCTGGAGAAGGAGATGAAAGCAACCAGAGCAGGAGCCAGACAAAATGGAATATGGGGCAGCAACAGCAGGAGCCAAGAACAGATAAAAGGTTAATGCAACATTCGTGAGAGCAAGATGGGGGACTGTATCCCAGGCAGGACTTAGAACAGGTCCTGAGATTTGCATGAAACACACTGGTAAGTGTGAATTACAGAGATAAAGTTCTGTTTTGGGACTTGTGGCAACCTCATAAATCATGTCTGCTTTTCTCTCATGGTTCATGATATCCTTGGAAACCCTTGATGGAAATATAACCTCATAAATGAGATACCTGTTATTTATTCTCTACCTTATCTATATAACCAACAAATATTTGTTCACAGCAAGCATGACTTACATCTAGTCACATCTGAACTCAAGGACCTCCAGAGATGAAAAGCATAACAATAATCTACAGTTTGCCAAGCCCACAGAATACTTTGTGACAGTGATGGAGGGGAGAAGGGAGGGATGGAGAGAAGAAGAGAGTGTATTTCTGGTTTTGTGCACGTGCAAGGAAAGGAAGGTGGTCTGGTGCAGGGTTAGGTTAGGCATGTGGGTAGTTATGCAAATTCACTTTCAAAGACACACATTACAAATCCATTTCAAAGACACAGTGCAGTCACACAACTCCTTAAAACTAGTGGGAAATGTCTGGCTAAATTCCATGGAACACCGAAATTTGAAGGGAAAGTATTTAGCCATTAACTGTGATGCAATTTCGTTTGAAAGCTTAATGAGAGGGAAAATAGCATTTGGGGGGCAAGGCATTTGCATAGCCCACTTCTTCTGCAGGTGTCTAATTGGTAGTGATACAGGTTTCATTAGAATACACAGCAGGTTGTGAAACTATCTAAAATGCCACTGAAGATAAATGCATTTTGTTACCAGCAAATGTAACTACTTGCACTGGCAATCAACACTGAAATATACTCTCTGAGAGCCATACTGCATCCTTCTTCTCATCCAGCTCTGTAGAAAGACTGGATCATACAAAGAATTATTAACACTTTGTATGCTGGAAAGAAACCAGTTTAAAAACCACAAATATGGAAATCTAAAGTTGCGGCGGATAAAACCAATATACTGCCTTTACCAGTGCTGCGCTTACTGCAGTCCTTGCAGGAGCAGAGGAAGCAGGTGGTGTAACAGAAGCACACGCTGAAGTTAATGGGCTTCTATACTTTGAAGACATGGTGTGAGAAGGTAAAGAGGGTTTACACTAAATCCTGCATGCAGAAAATTAATTCCTAGATATGCTGTTCTCTTGCAAGCGTGCAGTATTTTTACATGGAAGATGTTAAGGATTGCTGCCTGAGGAGAATAGGGTCATTGGCTGGAGTGTGTAAGAATAACAAATCACAAACCACAAGGAAATACTGGTTTTGGACAACATCTGTCTCCCCACTTTTGTTAAAATTGAGTGTAATTGTAAATACATATCTCTAAAACAAATGGAAACCAATGCAAGAATACTGCAGTCTTAAACCTTACCTACACCTACAAATATTTGAGAAACTATTCAAATGCAAACAGCTAACCAAAGGCAAAATGAAATGCTGGAATAATAGGAAAGCACAGAATTGCAGAGTTAAACTATCCTAAATAAAGTTAAATCCACTCACCTCTAATGTTTATGTTATCTTATGTTTCCTATCTTTTTTAATTTTTTTTTTTGTCTTATACTTTAAATAGTGAGCACTTTTGCATGGGGCTATCTTTTTGTCCTTTGTTTGTACAGCACTTGGCAGAGAAAGTTGGGAAAGTCTTGGTCGATGACTGATACTCCTAGGCAACATACTTACACAAAGAAGTGTTATTAATAAAAAAGCATCTAGCTAACTTCTTATTTATAAAAGGTGGAGTTCTTGGGTGTTTTTAGGGGAACAGAAGAACAGCTTATGTTTTGTATGTTTATTCTTCAAGCACTAAGGAACTTGAAAAGTATTCTCACAGATGCAAAAATCTCTGTTCTCTGCATGTTATATATGAACACTGGTAGGCATTTTCATGAGTCAGAAGGCGGTTCTTGTAAGAAGTATAAAAGTTTATCTACACTTTCAGTAATAAACTATATTGGAATTTTTTTTGTTTTGGTATTTTTTTTATCCTTCAGGAAATACCCAGACATTTATAATGGACAGACAGGCAGGCACATCACTGACTGTGTCAAATGATGCCTTAGCACGGAGGTGGAGAACCTGACAGATCTATTGTGTCCACGTTTGCTCTTAATAACCAGGGCTGCTCATGTCTCTCCTGGGCTTCCTGGCTGCCAAGCAGTGAAAAACCACCAAAGCTAAATGTGCCATCCATATTGAGTTCCTACCAGTTCGAAGATTAAATCAGAGTTTCTTTGTCGACTACTACTAACATTTCTGCAGGCTTTTCATACTTCATACTGACCACTTGCCTGCTGCGACCTGCCACAGATCTTACACAACATCATCAGTCTTTGGAAAACTGTTATTTTCTATTAAAGCTAGTGTTTCACATAAACTATGTGTGTATCCTGAATCTTGTATCTTGTGTATTCATTAGCCAGTAAACAGATATTTAAATCTCCATACTTAACTATGCATTACAGGAACTTCTTTAGTTCAGTTTTCTAAGGAAAAAACCCCAGCTTTCAGCACCCTACTACCTGTCTTTTTCTCTCTTTCTGTATAATTCTTATGTAATTTTTGAGCCTGCTAGCATATTCTAACCAAATCTAACAGACACCTAGATATTAAAATTGTACAAATTTCATGAAATGAGGAAACAGGGAAGAGAAGAGATAACCTATTACTACATCCACTGACGGAAAGCTTAAAATACATCTACATACATTTCTTTCTGCAGGCTGGTTCGTGGCTTTTCTTGCCCAACCAGGTAGACAGCAAATGTGACAGCCTGCATTCTGTAAGTGCTTTTGTTTTGTTTTGGGTTTTTTTGGCAAACTGAGGTAGTATCACAGATGAAAAGTGAGGGTAGGGGTGCTCTGGGGAAGACCTGAGGATTATTAAACTTTCCCAACTTCGTGGAGCGCTTCATGGAGCATATGAACATATCAAGCACTGCAACAAAACATTAAAAAGTGAGTATTTATTGCTTTTACTAACTATGGAGAACAACTTTTTTGATGAATGCAGTCAAACTGCAAATTATGCCTGAGCAGGCTCTTAATTAAGTCTCTCCATTTGTTTATTTGTAGGAGTTTGTATGCACAGTTCTTAACCTCCTGTAGAATTTATTCATAACTGGTCAGTATGTTTATTTCCTATTTACTCTGTGCACTTTGATTAATCACCAAAATCAGATGGTGGTATACTTACTCCAAGAATGGATGACCTATGTATTATAAGCAGGAAAAACGACTTGTTTGTTAATGAATTATACATGAATATACACAGTTTTTGATGCCTCGTGATAAAGGCAAAAGAGAGGCTTTAATAAAGGGCCATGATGCCTTATACTAGCTGTGAATACTCTATAAATCTGTTCTTTCTACTTGTCATCATTCTTTCTGTTCCTTGACTGTTCTGATGAATAAAGTCTTCCTTGCACAAATGTTTGTGAATAAAATCACTGTGAGTGTGACTGAACAAAATCAGCAGATACGGTCACAGGACACAGGCAAATACATTGTTACTTTGTGTATCCCCAATTCAAATAGAGTGGGAATTTAATTCTGCTGGCTATTTTAGACTAACTCAGGTTTCTACAATTAGGAAGACAGAATCCCTATACAGCCTAAGTTATAGAGGAAGTCCAGGCCTAAATTGTTCATAAACCTACAGTGTAAATATCTTATAGTACATACTGCATTTGAAAATATGTACAGTATATATGATTCTAATTTTCGCAGAAGAACAGATGTTTCTGTTCCTATTGTATGTACAGAGCAAGAGATAAACAATAGCTTGAGGGGTATTTTTTTCCCCCAGATTTACCTATATTAAATTCTGAGAAACAGCACTGGATGCAACAGTGTATACACAAAGGAGTCTCTTTGAAAAAACTATTAATTATACTTGTCATGAAATATATGGTCTATGAGACTCAAGAGCAATATTGCTGGAAGGAGAGCAATAAATTAGAGTAAAAATGCTTTAAAATGCATAATTATCATGCATTAAGCTGAAAAAACAGAGGATAGAAATATTCATGCTCTTCAAAATGTCAAGTTGAACACCTTGCTGTGAGCCAGACTGCTTAATGTATGGGTGGCCTTCAGTTCTGAAATTCTAATGCATAAAGGACAGCATGGCAGGATGTTGTAGCTTTATAAAGACAACACAAAAACTGTGACATTTGATTAACATTAAATCATTTACTAATATTTCTGAAGAAATATATTTTTGAAGTCTGATACTTTTATCAGATGAACACAAGTTAAAATGTCACGTCTGAGATAACTGCTGTGCTCAGTGTCTTGGTTAAGGATGAAAAGTCAAGGGTCTCTGTGCTCAAAAATATCAAAGCAAACCTGTTTATTTGCTAATTAATAAAAATAAATAAACAAATTTTGATAATCTGTGGAGCATTTTAAAATAAACAAATTTTGATAATCTGTGGAGCATTTTAAAATCAAGTTTCTTCTGTTATTTTTTCTTGCTGCACCCAAACACAATGTAAAATCTTGCAAAAAGAGCCTTTTATGATCCATATTCTTGCTTCAAATTAATTTTCTGTCACTACAGTTGTCTAAAAAACCCAAAGTTTTATTCACTGTAGGCTATGGCAATTCTCCTTGCTGACTTTACTGTTAAAGGGCTTAATTGTGGCATTTTGCTTATGATGAGTAATACATCACTTCATGAAAATCATTCCCAAAGACAGTAAAAGCAATTAGAATCAGACTGCACAACCAACCACGTGAAACACAAACTTTGTGATCCCTGCTTCTAAATATAGCATTGATTGAAGGGCTATGGAAGCCCAGATAAGTGTTCTCTTTCCCTTTTTTCTTTTTCTTACCTTCCTCTTCCCCCCCACCCCTGCCCACCTTCCCCCAAGGATAGTTTGATAAAAGTAATCAATTTAATACAATGACCTTGCTTCCAAGGCCTAGGTTACTGGAAATGATTTCGTTTGCATATGTAAATGTAATTATTTCCTGTCTGAATGCAGATAGGTGCAGACCAGACCTCGGTATGCAGAGTGAACAATGATTCAGGAGTTTAGGTGAGATTTCAAAACAGCTATTTTGAAATACCCTGATTTGTCATATACATACATAGAAAAATCTCCCTACAAATGTGTATACAATCAAGGCTTCTCCTGTGAAATTTGATTACTCTTTTATTCACTAGCCAACAGAATATAAAGGGAAGCAGGAGATGTTAAATGGCACCAGGATTTCAGGAAGCTGCCGAGTGTTGAGCTCCTTGGAGAAAAAGCTCAAGATTACGAGAGATGTAGTTTTTAAAGTCGGAGGGGAGTGTTAATGTGATAGTTCATTTTCTGTAGAACAGAATGGAAAATTTCAAATGGTTTCACCAAGTACAAAGACATTGTCTTGTGGTGTTCTGTACGGAACTCAAAATAGTACAAAATCTTGGCTTAAGTACTTTGAGTCATAAGGGTGTCTCCAGTACTTTAGGGAAGGTTAATTACTTCTGTTTTACAAGTACGCTCTTTGAATTTCTCTACCTAGAATTTTCAATCATTAGTTTTTACTGTAACTTTTCTTTCTCCTAGATTAAAAAAAATCTGCTAAAATTTGTCAAGTCATTATACAGATTGGTTTTATTTTCTGTGAATAAACCAAATAGATAGAGTTTCCTGTATTTCTTGCAATGTTTTATTAATCACTCTTTTTCCACTACTCTTGTTTTTCGCTACCCTTTTAAAAATGTTGATAGCAACACTGTGGTCAGGAGACTAACGGTAGTTTACAAATGCAATATTCTATACTCATAGGTCATGTTTCTCCTCAGAACTACGTATCTGAGACTTTCTTTAATCTCTTACACCTCCAAATTCTTTCCAGCATCAATGCAATCCAAGATATTATCTTATCTCACAGGAATAATTTAAATTTTGTTCTTAAATGCATGACCCTGGAATTGTTATTGTTTGGATTTTTCAAATGAGGCTGCTTCACCAAGCAATCTAGATTAATCCATAAAGCTAATTTGATCCTGGGAATTCTGTTGGTTTATAATTTAGTTTCAGTCCTAATCAGATCCCAACTTGTGTCCAAATTAGACATGGGACTGGCAGGTGTGCTCCAGGGCACTAACCCCACAAATGACCCCTTATAGCTTTTAAATAAAACTGACATTTTTGTCATACCACTGCTTGCAGCAAAACTGTCAGGAGTACCATTTTGTTGAGCATCCACCTGTTTGTTATCCTTACAATGGTAAAAATCAGATGTAGTTGCTTTCTTAATTTCAGGGACGGGCTTACACAATTACATTTTTGTGAAATCATATCTAAATCCCAAAGTCAAAATTTGTACAATCTTTCAGAATCTAAAATAGGAAGCATTGTCCAAAATCAAAGAGAAAAACCTTGCACAAATACTTGCCTTTGGCTTTCCATATAGTCCCTTCTAAGGAACAGGTGAACTTTCCTGTAAATTCATAGGCAGCACTAATATTGCCCAGACCCCACTGCCAGAACTACACAGTGGAGTTAGTTAAAAATGAAAAGCTAATCTTGAGAGGTTGTTAAGAACTGCCTTGGGGGATTAGGAGTTTCCAGAGGCTTCCAGGAGTGGTCAGGCACAGCCTGTGACGTTAAGACTCTGTGTTAGGGAGAGAAGAGAGGTTAAATGGCCATGAGTGCTGCCTGCTGTTGGACCAAAGTGGGACAGTGACTTATCTCAGGTCTGTCTAGAAAGGCAGTCTCCTCCAAGCTGCTCACACAGAAAATTAAGTTTCCCAAACCATGAGATGTATGTATGCACACCTGTTTGCCATGCAGGCACATACCATAATGGGGTTTGATTCACCTTGAAGCTTGCTAGCTTCCAGTGCTCAGGTTTTCCAGGTTTTCTATGTGAGCAGCCAGTCTGTGTGTGCTGAAATATGCCAAGAACACCATGCAGCTCTTGTGGCTGTACATATAGAATATTTTCTGCTTTCTAAATTAGTCATTTTAAATCATTAATTTCAGATGTTGCTGTCAGTGCAAAAATAATGACTTATTTGACTGTAATAGATACTGTATCTTAACCTTTAATTTACTCCTGGCATAACAGCTTTATTTAACACACATAAAAGCAAGCTGGCTCTGACTTCTACGATGAGGAAACTGCTTTCTCTGATCTTACCAGATAGAATACATATGCAGGTTTCACCTCGACAATGACCAAATTATTTTCCTGTTCTCTTGGAAATGTTTTCTCTTCCCAGAGTTAGAACTAAAGCAAAATCTTTCCAAACATAGAGACTTAAGAATAGCATATGTGTATTCTGCACACAACTATGTACATATTCTGGTCTGTATTTGGGACGTGGCACTGCACGCTGTTTTAAATGATGTTGTGAATTACATGGTTCATAAGATTACCACAAAAACTGTCTGAGAGGGGTTTGGCTCTAAAAGGTGTCTTTTATTTTTTTCTAACCAGGAGTTGACAGAGGCTTGTTAACTTAAAAGCAGATGCTGCATCTCACTGAATCCAGCTGTATAAATATTTTAACAACATCATAGATGTTTTCCCTAGTGCTGCAGCATACAGAGGCTTCAGCTTCTAAGCACATAAGTATAATTCTTATTTCAGCTGGGAGGGGAGGTAAGAGAAAGAGATCAAGCACATCAGTCAAGTGGCTAAAGGAGGGTAGGTAAGCCTCATTCAGGTAAGAAAGCAAATGATTCTTTAACAAGTTACCAGCTTGGCACTTCAGCTAATTTTGTATTCCTTTGTTTAAGTCCCGATTTTTGGGATTCAGTGCTAAGGTACATTAGTGGAACCTACTGGTTTTAGTAGCATCTGCAAGTATGCTTCATCCAGCGCCATTTATACAACCAACAGTAATTCCTATTGGAAAGAATTTAGCTCAGGCAATCTTGCTTTCAAAGCAAGAAATTGCTGCTAGGTGCTCTTAATTTCTAACAAGGTGTTTAATACAGCCTTCATGTACAATTCAGAGTGTGCTTTAGAAACAAGAAAGAGAAAACTTATTAAGATATCATCAACTTCTGTGCAAACTGTGGTAAGGAAGCAGGCTGCTCCAGTGTGCAGCATGAGAAAAATACTTATTTTCAGACTGAACATTTTTATAGTCAAATGTAAACAGCCACTTGCAGGGTTGCTATACAGCAAGACAGAAATAACTTACAATGTGATAAAGGTGGAGATTTATAGAGGCAAATAGTTGCATTCATCTTTGTATAGTTCTCAGTTTCCCATTCACTTGGTCCAGGAATGGCAACTGTACCAACCTATGACACAATTCCTCCCTCTTCAGGGAGGGAGCTTCTTCATCAGAGGCTTCCACTGATGCAGCAGAAGCTCCACACACCCCCAGGAGGTCTCTCTGGCTGTTTTCTGCCTATACAGATGAATGCTTTTATGAGGTGGAACCTCTCTGATTTTTATTTCACTAATCCTTAACAACCATAGAACTATATAAACTATAAAATCTGTGCTTTTTCACAATCTTCAAAGGATTTTAGGTCACTCTCACAGAAATGAAACCCCATGGTTTTGACATTACAAACTATAGAATATATTGAGGACTTGCACCCCATATGACTGATATTGTTACACTTCATCAATAAGAACCTTGTTGGGCCAGTTACAGAACAATTGTTAAATATTAATAAAACACACTTTTCTCCTACTGTAACCCAGGGAAAGCAAAGTTTTCTGATGCACTATTTCAACATTGGTCTTTTAATACCATACGACTTGTGATAAATTATTGACTACATTTTTCTAAATAATGTATCCTCATCAGTTCAAAAAATTCAGTAAAGCATGGTAAGACCATCTGCCACTAGTCTGAATCCTAAGTGTGTGGTCCTGTACATTTAGAAAACAGAGCACTGCTAGCATTGAATTAAACATTTCTGGAGTAATAAACATAGTCCTGTTGCAAAATCCCTGAAGTTGCAAGAGACTGAATCCACACCAGGAGCAGGGCAGCCCACATCTAAACCTTGGGCTTGCTGGATTATGAACTGGATAGCTTTGTCTCCAGACCTGACTTGAGCCACGTTCTGCTGTTTACCTGGATGCACCCTGGATCTGACCCACTACTTCTTCTTGTCTAAGCCTCTCTTGTCACTGCTACCATGTGGACCTTGCTTGGAACTGTGGGACTGCACCCAGGTCCTTGAGGGCACTACAGGTACTGTGGTCACCATCAACCCCTCAGCTCATGCCTCCATACCAGACCAGTTCTGCTTTGCTACTCCCTCATCTAGTCTGTATCAGATGACAGCTTGAACTGGCACATCTGGCCTATGGAAAAGCAAGGGATTGACAGAAAGCCTGAATATTTTCTGGTCTCATTACGCAAAGGTTCTCAGCTTTGTCTCAATGTCTGTTGCTTGCATTGTACAAGAGTGTGTAAGACTAAAGTACTAGTTTAATGTAACAAATCCCTGCATACATAGATACTGCAAGTGTCTACCATTGCAGCTGTTTACAACACATGTAGACTGTTTTCCAGGCACCTCCTTCAACCCTTTTTTCCATCCTCTCCTTCTCTTCAATCCTGAAAATGTGTTCTGCTCTGAAATTTCTAATAATTCATATATGTGATGAATTCATATATGAATAATTCACGTATCATGAAATTTCAAATAACTAACTTGTTGAGACCAGAAATACAAGTACACAGCTGATTTAGCAAAATGATCTTCACTCTCAAACTCTTTTCCTTTAATAATCAAGAACATTCTTCATCTATGCTAATCAAAATAATATCCCTTTTCTCGCCTGCTGTGTTATTGCCACTGAGAAGAAACTGCTGCCAATTTAGGACAGTTTTCCTGATTTTAATCCTTTAATGTGTGGTGTTGCCACATAAGCAGAAGCTCCTGAGGCTCAGCCTGATGCCTTTCACTTGTTTTATCTGAAGTGTGACTGAACCAAACAGGATTTGTCAGTCTCAGATCCTCAGTCTCTTTGCTATTAATGGGTGTCTGCTTAGCCTCACAAAATCCTAACGGCTTCTTTGTACTTTCTCTGGTTCGTCTGATTGGACATCGCACAATATTCTCTGACGTGAGAAAATGGTTTGCCCTTTTGGTCATTCCTGACAGACTTTATTGAGCTTTTCCAATTATCCCTTCTTCTGTGTTTACTGGGCATTCTTCTCCCTCTTGGAGGACCCTACCTACTCAGCTAACCTTGTTTATTCACATACAGAAAACACTTTTTCCTGGATGGACTGGCAGGTGTGAACAGGATCACTGAACTCATGATATCTACACATTTAGAGAATTCATTTAGGTGCAGCGCAGAACCTCACTTTATGTGAGTTTCTCACTGTTTCCTAGATGATTGTGCGAGTTTCAGCACAACCTGTGTTGTGGCCAGTGCTGCCTTTTCTTTACAGGTTTGCCATTTTCTTCCCTCTGAGCTTCACCACAACCAATGAAGTGCTGGATACTGTAGTCTCTTGTGTTGCACTTCAAGCCCTATTTCACATTTTTCTTACTATCTTAGTGGTTATTGCATAGCACTATGTCTTTGCTAACTATTAGCAAGCTGTACAAATGCCTCTTATAATTCTTTCAGTTTGAGAATATAGGGATTTCTCTGTTCAGCTCCTTAGCTCTTGGTGCCACTGATGTTTGCAAACACCTATAAACCTTCTTTCTCAGGAATTTATTACAATTACTGCATTTGGCCACTGGCCTCGGAATGTTTTTCTATAACAATAGTGCTTGGTCATACTTCTTCGGTATACTACTTCTACTTTTAGTGTGGTAGGGGTTACATTGCACATGGCTCCACAAATCAGCTGGAATAAAATTTGTCACTGATCTGATAGCATAGTTGCAAAATGAAGCAGTAGAATGGATGTCACCTTTTGTAACAGATGTTTTGGAAGCATGAAATAATAAATATTTTATTGACATATAACAGGTGATCTAGGTATATGAAATATTCCCAAACTATTGCACTGGAGTGCTACAAGTGGTGTATGTATTTCCGCACATATGCATGTGTTACAGTACATGGGTGTTACCTGATCCTATAATTTATCTATAACCCCAATAGAGATATATGTTGCTTTGGTAGGATAGGGCACATAAAACCAGAACAAAAAAATGCCAAACTAAAGAGAATTAGTTCTTACAGGTTCAATAGGCAGTGTTAGGATATCAAGGCGAGACTGTAGGCTGCTTACTGTTCTGTGATCTGTTCCCTCTGTTCTTTTATTCTGAACAAACTGTACTGTGCTCTAAAAGCCTGGGCATCCCTGGGCAACTTTGACACTGCCTGAGAAGGAGCACAGCTGTTGATGCTGGACTCACACAGGCCTGCTGGGATAATCAGAATAGAAGAAGCTTTGAAGGGATGGCTAGTATTATTTCTCACCTTTTCCCACCACTATATAGAGAGTGGATATTTTCTTTCTAATCATGCTTATCTTGATGGTATCTATACTGGACATTGCATGCCTAACACTTAGTGTTTCAGATCCTGCTGATTGAGCTCTTGAAGCTTAGCCAGGCGCTCTTGCTCTCCAGCAGGGATTATTACCTTTTAGATTTTACCCTGGGTAGCTTGGTCACTTTTGTTTTGGAGTCACTTCTCTGTGCTTGAATTTGTTTCTTTGAAATAATCCCTCCTGGAAGCTGGGGTTAGAAATCTCACAACTGATCTTGGCTCTGATACTTTTTGAAAACTGTGCTGTGTAGCCTTACTAAAAAAAGAAAGCTGAGGAGCAACATTAGAAAGATAGAACGGCTGTAATGAGTCAGATCAAAAATGCATCTTGTGTTGCGTCCTGTCTCTGTCAATAGCCTTGGAAGTAGCAGGTGCTTTCGGAGGCAGATAAGAAGGGGTAAACATATTGCCTTTAATTCCTGAAATGCTCTTGCAGCACAATGGATTATATGTGTTCAACAATCCTTATAGAATTTCTTTCCATGATAAGAATGTTTTAATGTTAAAAGTAATGAAAATTGGGAGAAATTATCTAGGGCTGTGGTGGTGCCTAAAAAACCAGCAAAACAGATTTCAAAAATTCTACCAGATTTGAATAACATGTTAGAAGTTTCCTAGGTGCAGCCTTGTGGCAGCTATAGCGATAAATAATTTGCTGAGATCCATTCCTGGTTCCAAAGTAAACAAACAGACAAACAAATTGGTATCATTATCCTTTATTGATGAAATCTATCTCACCCAGCATTTTAGCTTTACATTTAAATCAAATGAAGATTTCTGTAAGAAAAGTAGAGATACATAATATTTGACCTTTTGTTTTTAGGATGAGATATATTGCTTCTGGAGAGAAGTTTTATTTCTCTCTATTCACTACAGAGCGAATCTGGAGTGATTAATGTTTAGACTAGACACCCAATGTTGGATGTAGATCAATTTCCCCTAAAAGACAGGTCATATCCAATCTATTTTCCTGTGTGGCAGCACTGAAGTGTTTGCCAGCCATTTGATATTTAGGAAGTTATGTCTAGCCACACCGTCTCACTGACTCCCTTTCCTGTCCTTTCAAAGAGGTAGTAATTAACTTTATCTTCATATTCTCATTTTTATATCCTCATTCTCCCAAAGCAGCTACAGATTTAATTATTGTTACCACCACTTTCCTGTTTATGAAGGGTTGCTTTGTTTTCCTGGAAATAAGGCTGACAGGTAGCCTAAGAGTTTCCTTGCTTCCTGCTGCTCTGTTCCAGTATGTTCCTTTCTTTTCCTATTAATCGTTCTCTCTTCCTTGCTGTGAGTGCTGGTAGACAGATCCCTTCTACTTTGTTTTGTGCTTTGTTCACTACCTAATTACATTAGAGAACTTGTGCTTTATGAGTCTGAACTCTTTCTTTATTTATAAGAGCTATTTACAAAAGCAGTGGAATTACAGGAAGAATTCTAGCCCTGTGCACAGACAGGTGTCTTGCCTCTTCCTCCAAACCTCTTTCTTTGTTGCAACTGGTGTTTCTTTACCCAAATTTCAAGCATGCTGCTCATGTCCAACATTGACAAGATGCTTGTGTATACACTGACCAAGATGTTGGCAATAACAAAGTGAGGAAACTTACATCTGTTTTTGAACTATGCTTATTGAAGCTCATAAAGCCAGACTGATGTCAAGATGGGGCTGATCACCACAGCTGAATCACTACTTGCACTAGAATACAAAACCTCTAGGAGGGTGACAGTGCTACTTAGATACAAACAATTCAATAGGGGCAGGGGAGTCTCTGCTTCAATGGCTACTCTGCTTGTCATCATTACAAAGAACTCTAGTTTGATCCTTGATTTTTATTGCTACAGACAAGTCAGTTTATTTATTACATTCAATATAGCAGGCAGTTAAATAATAATAAAAAAAAAGGAAGCAGATATTCTTTGCTTGTATGATTTCTAAATCAGCCAGCATCAGACATCCATAACACTATACTGCACTAGAAAAGCTCAAAACCTTTCAGTGCCTCTATTTGAGACAAATGAGTCCTGAATAAGAAAATAAACATCAGTTGGTATTGTGCAGCAATGGTTCATTCATTGCAATCTGAGGACTTGTTATTTCAAACACTTGAAAAGTTGTAACTGCACAAAATTAAGTGCTTTACTCTGAGGGTAATTGTATTTTGTATATATGGTTGAGAACGGGGATGAACAAAAATCTGATGAAGTTCAGCAAGGGGAAATGCACCTGCATCTGGAGAAGACAACCAAGGTTGTCAGCAAAAGGCTGGAGAATGATCAGCAAATGGAAGGCATCTTTGCAGAAAAGGACCTGGAGTCCTGACGTCAATGCACTCTCATAGCAAAGAACACTCATGGTAACCTGGACTGCATTAGGCAGAGCACTGCCAGCAGGTTGAGGGAGGTGATCGTCCCTATTTACTTGGCACTGGTGCAGCCCCACCCAGAGCTCTGGATCCAGTTCTGAGCTCCCCTGTATAAGGCAGACATGGACATACCACCACTATGGTGATGAAGGGATTGGAGCATATGTCATATGAGGAGAGACTGAGAGAGCTGGGACTGGTCAGCCTGGAGAAGAGAAAGCTCAGGGGAAACTTGTAGGTGTGCATAAATATCTGAAGCGAAACTGCAAAGAGGATGCAGCCGGGCTCTTCAGTGGTGCTGAGTGCTTGGACCAGAAGCAATCGGCACAAACTGAAACAGAGGAAGCTCCCTCTTGAACATCAAGAAACACTTTATACTGACAGGGTTACTGAGTACTGGCATGAGTTTCCTAGAGAGTTTGCAGAGTCTCCATCCATGGAGATATTCAAAACCCATCTAGATATGGGCAACCTGCTATAGTTGACCTTACTTTGAGCAGGGGGAGTGGACTAGGTGACCTCCAGAGGCACCTTCCATACGAAGTTATTCTGTGATTGTGTCATTCAATCCCAAAGTGTGCTTATCCAAATGACAACTGTCTTTCAAATACAGTATGAGTGTAGATGCGACATCAACATCGATGCTTTTGTGTTCTCCTTTTGGCTTCATAAATCTTGTATACTTTGCTGCACTGTGGCCCAGCTTTGGTTTTCCCATTTTTGTCCCAGCTCTTCTGAGACCCACTTACTGATGTAGAGACCTGTAACTCAGGTTTTACATAAACTAGGAAAATGATTTATTTATTACACTGTTTGTAAAAGATAAGGGCTAAAATCATTACCAAAATATAATTTTCCTGTGGCTTTTCAAAATGAATGAAGCATGAATTGGGCATTTACCTAAGTTCTGTATGCTTTAGCTTGAATAAACTGTGATGCTTAATGTTCAGACCTGAATTAGAAACCTACGTTCCAACAGAATTATAATTTTTTTTCACTTGCTACTATGTTGGTTTTTAAAAGCTTTTTCTTCTGCAGCTTAGAAAAAACACATTACTTTAGATTATGAAATAACAAAATATCCAAGCTTTTTGTATTGTTAATTTTAGTTTTAGAGTTGAAGGGTATAAATATGAAAAAATATTTCAAAAGAAAAAGCTGGAGATTTTCCTTTTGAAAATATACAACCGGCCACTGTAAAAAGTTCAGACTTTTCTTTTTAAACTGACACATTTTTGTAAACAAAGTGATACATAAAAAACAGTAGTACTGCAATTTTTGTCTCTAGCTCAAAAATAAAGAAATGTCGGGATGAAAGGATTTACTCAGTTTCAGTCCACATTTTTCTTTTATTCATTTAAGTACTGAAATATATCCCACAGTAAGAATTAAAAGGGGGAGAGAGGTAGGGGAGCTGAAGAATAAGCCAAACATTGGTCTTCACAAGTATTGTGAAACTGTAATTTAAAAAAATGCAGAAACCAAATATAGCATGGCTTCAGTGGAAAAATAAGGACATTTAGGAAGCCCTACATGCTAAAATTCTAGCAAAATACCTTTCAGCTGGCATCCACAGTTTCTTTCTGATTTGTGGGGATTTGCTGCATATGCAGTAATCTTACTTCAGCAATTGTGGAGTGAGGAGTAAGTAGTGAAAAGGCATCAGTTCTTGTCAAATACCTCCTCAGCAGAGGCTCTCCTAAATCACGCCTGAGTCTCTAATTGATATATCTCTATTGATCACAATTATATGTGACATTAATGGACTTCATCTCCTTGTGTTTAACAGCACTCATTCTTAATTTTATGCACAGGACAGTCTCATGAAAGTGAATGGGTCTGCTCATGTTGGTTATATTAAGCACACAACTGCAGAGAACAGGTCCCTAGTCAGTAGGTCATTATATGGGGCTTTTTAGGTCAAACAGTGCTTCTTAAAGCAGAAAACAGGCTGTGAACGCAAAACCTGCTTGTTTCAATATCTGACTATCAGGTCTTCCCCAGTTCCAGTCCATGACTTTGAACAGCAGTTGTATTCAGTCATTGCCCCTGTGTAAAAGGTGGTGGTAGTACAAAGCCACTGCATTCCAAATTGTTTAGGAATTTTCTTGGTCTGCATGTGATATAGCTTCTGCCTCACAGTAAAACTCTGTTATCGTTTTTATCATTTATGCAGATGAGAAGTTCCCTTCTAGCTAACTAGAAAAATAGTGCAAAAAAATCTTTAAAGAGCAAGTGCTGTTATATCAGTTCCGCCACCATTTCCACTGACCTTATATGCTTAGCACAGCCAAGTATTTTCTAACTCTTTGTCTCAGCCTTTTTCCCTCTCAGTTATTGAATTCCAGAAAGAAGTGCAAGACATTAATATTTCAGCTGGAGCAACGAAGACTGAATATTATTGAGTTTTCTTATTAAACGTGGCATTTTCATTAAAATCCTTTTCTTCCCCCTGAAAAATCATGATGCCATATTATCTGTTCTGATACAAGAGCGTTGCAGCATGTGCCTAGGAGGTAATAGAGTTTAGGAAAACAATTAAATGTGATGGCTGGCCAAAGGCAATTTACACATTTGTTTCCTTGTTGGCAGGGTATATTTTTAGCAATAAGTTCTGCACCTGAAGCATCAGTGCATTGCTTTCATAGTGACATAACAGAAAGGCTGTTTTGTGTAATACCGTCTACAAGGATGGGTGAGTCTGTCAAGGAAGACAAGAGTCAGATGCGAAAGTGAAAACCACTTCAGCAATAAGAACATAGAATAATCAAAGTGAAGTCAATGACAAATTGTAAATTTGGCTTATGGTTTAGTACAGAATTAGAGATACTGTCCCCTAGAAATCCCTTGTCCATGTGAAAACTGTGTGCTCTGTGCAGACACAAGTGTTTTGTTTCATTTTTTTTAACCATAGATAGTACCTTTTAACTTCCTTTCTTATATGGAATGTCTGTATATTGCAGAAAGGAT
This sequence comes from Coracopsis vasa, assembly GCA_026283785.1. Classification (NCBI taxonomy): domain Eukaryota; kingdom Metazoa; phylum Chordata; class Aves; order Psittaciformes; family Psittacidae; genus Coracopsis; species Coracopsis vasa. The sequence continues at coordinate 38,710 of JANHGB010053355.1, forward strand.
ACATTTCCAATGAAATTCATGCAAATTCCTTTTTTTCCCCTGGCCACCATCACCATTTCTCCTTTTCATGAGAAAGCATCTATCTGGCCGTGGTCCCAGTGTCAGTGAGTGGTTCATGAGGAATCGTTTACTGTGAGAATGCTGTCCAATGTAAGAGCTGTGGAGATGTTTCCAATGTCCTCTGACTGATACAGGTGCTTAATGCAGAGGCATGGAGAACAGTCTTGCCAGAGCTTCTCCCTCTCCTATATCCCAGAACTGAACTTGTGATGTGCATGACTATTGTGAAATGATGTATTAAGGCCCAAAGAAGCAGACACAGTGGCTGCTCAAGAAATAGTCTTAACATCATCCTCCCAGACTCACCACAACCGTCACAGGGTTTGAGCTAGTATGTAAGTGGCCAGTTTGCACTGTGGACCAGGCTAACTTACAGTTATTTACAGCTAACTGCATGGTTAACTGCAGACAGACATTAAGCTTCTGTTTCTTCCAATATTCAGATGTGTGCTTATTTTTTACCTTTTATTTGTGTGAGCTGCCCTGCTGGAATCAATGAGACTACTCGTGTACCACAAGATGTTAAAGCTGCCAGGCCTAGTGCCTGAGATGGACCCTATTCAGTAAAGCATTCAAGCTGGTGTCAGTCTTTCCTTGTTCAACAAGTCCCATTAATGGAACTCAAGTGTGTGCCTAAGTGCTTTCTTAAGCCTGAGCAGTGATAGCTTGGATAATTGGGGTCAATGAACAGAAACTGTGTTAGTAGCTATGTAATGAATGACATTTTCTCCATGTCAAGCACAGATGAAGTGCTTGAAAGCAAGGAATGGTATTAGTCAATCTTATTACATATGCATAGTGCAAAAAAGATACCTTGAAGTAACTGCACTCTGAAAAAGAAATTTTTTTGTTCTTTTCTTCCAGTAAAATCATTCTAGCTATTATTTGGTCACAGAAATAATAAAGAGGTGTATATTATACATGGATTTCAGTTCCAAAGTAAACTGAAAAGTGCTTCTCTGATCAGTGGCCAAACAACAGCATCAACAAAGTGTGCAAATATGGTTCAACATGTACAATCATAATTTCTATGATTTTTGTCAACAAAAATTGAATTAACAATCAAAAGCTCATTATTCTTATACTTTTTTATATGATTTAACTCAAAAGCATTTGTTTCGTATTAAAAAATTGATTGAAACTTCTGAAGAGATACCCTAGAATTGCTTAAAGAAAAAACCTCTTCTTTAAAACAGAAAACTGAAAACAATAATCTAAATAATGTTACTAAAAAATTGACATTTTCCCCTCTCTTGATGAAAACCATTTGCTAATTTTGACCCAACTGTTTGAATGTCCAGACCATGAAACTCCAGATTTCAATACTAAAGTTAATTTAATTTAGTTCTGAAAACAAGTTTAACATAAAGTTATCTCAAATAAGTATTTCTAGTTCTTAATTTGCTATAAATCAAAGTCTGGATCCTCAGGAACAGAAAACAGGAAAGGCCCTTTCTCTTTAAATCCTGTGCAGTGGTCTGTCATAGGTTATGGTTTGCATACTATATAAAATAAAGCTGAGAAAAAAAATAATGAGTTCACTTATCAGTTACAACATTACTCTTTGTGTTAAAAATGCAAACACCCTGATAACGACTGCAATGAGGGCTTTTCATTCTAGCAACACATATTTCGCATAAAAATAATGAGTGATTTCTGAGTATCACACCACAGTATTATACTGAGGCTTGAGGGCAACCAAAGCTTTTGAAAGATATTCAGCTTTTCTTTAAGTGTTAAGTTAGTAGTTCAAGTAAAAATTATCCTTAAGAGTTTGTTATTTCCTGGCTTAGGGCTTTTATTTACTAAAAGCTTTTTCAATTATTATTATTTTTATCTTTTTTTTTAATTATTATTTCCCCCCAATATAAAGGACAAACTTGGAGAAAGGGCACTTTCTCAAATACAGCCATAGGCACAGACACACACAAAATCATGTTCTCTTTTTTCTCCTGTCTCCCACGAGTATATGGCCCACCCTCTATGAATGTTATGCCAGGGAAGTACTGATGCATTTTTCCTCAAAAAAATATAAGGTTGTTGTGGACTTGATTTTCTCCTATTCAGATACCACCATCTGTGTTTTGACTCATCTACCTCTTTTCCAAAACACTTTCAGCATTTTACCCTCTTTATCTTCTCCAAAGCATTTCCCTTTTCTGTTTCTGAAACAGTTTTTCTTTTCAAATGCTACACTTCTGTATCCACTACATTTTAAGCAACACCTTCCTTCTGCAGAATACCAGTTGTGATTAGCCACCAACTGGATTTAACTCCATTCACCATCATTCTTTGGGTTTGACCATCCAGCCATTTTTTTTTATCCAGCAAAGAGTATGCTCATCAAAGTCATGAGCAGACAGTTTCTCCAGGAGAATGCTATGGGAAACAGTGCCAAAGGCTTTACCAAAGTCTAGGTAGACAACTTCCACAGGCTTTCTGCCATCCACTAAGCTGGTCAAATTGTTACAGAAGGAGGTCAGGTTAGTCCAGCAGGACCTGCTTTTCATAAACCCATGCTGACTGGGCCTGATCCCTTTGGCTGTCCTGTTCATGGCATGTGATGATACTCAAGATTACCTGCTCCATAACCTCCCCTGACACCAAGGTCAGACTGACAGGCCTGTAGATCCCTGGATCCTCCTTCTTGTAGATGGGCATCACATTCATTAAGTTCCAGCCAACTGGACTTCCCTGGTTAGCCATGACTGCTGATAAATGATGAAAAGTGGCTTGGTAAGCACTTCTGCCAGCTCAGTCAGCACCCTTGCGTGGATTCCATATCTCCCCATAGACTTGTGTGTCTCTAAGTGGTATTGCAGGTCACTGACCATTTCTCCTTGGATTATAGGGGGCTTCATTCTGTTCCCTGTCCCTATCATCCAGCTCAGGGACTGGGTACACTTACGTTGAAGTTCGATTCTCCACGGTTAAGCTCATTCTTGAAACACAGATGTCCCTGCTTACCATCTTTCAGCCTTTCCCCCCTTTCCCATCTATAGCTCTAAAATTTTTCTTTGCCTTTTACAGAGAGACTCTTGCCTCTGTAAAGCAGGGAGATCTTGTTCTCCACTTTCCAGAATGTGTGATGTAGAAGAAGGAAGTAAAAGGAAGATGACAGAATAAAACAAGAGCTGTAAAACTAACAGAAATTATTTAAGTATAGCAAGATGACCCAGCCCCTAAGCTATGAGGCACTATCTGTGTCTCTTGCATGTGAAGAGGAACAATCTGTCCCTCAGTACATGTTCTGCAAGAGAGGAATGAATAACAGCAGTCGACTGAGGGAGAAATTTTCATTGGCTGAAAGATTTCTCTGCAAATCAATAATTTCTGAAAATTAGTATCTTACTGAAATCCTGTGGAACTGAAAATCCTAAATTTACTCCATAAGCATATTTATTCCAAACCCCAAAATAAATCCATGTTCTAAATGAAAATCTCACCATTCTGCAAATAGCATCTAGCATTAAGTAATCTAGTTTCACTGTGAAGGGAAGCCAGCTTTTAGACTTTATTCTGAGACCCTGACATTCTCTTGCTGAAGTTATTTGCCCTTTCAAAATCTATTCCTTCACAGAAGCTCAACATTTATAAAGGTTCATATTGATCTGAATAGTCCTAATGTGAATGATGTGAACAAGAATACTCTGATGATGCTTATAAATCTCTTTGGGGACTTCAGCATGGCAAAGTTCTGATTTCAAGAAAAAAACAAATCCAGTGCAAGACACTTTACTTCACATCTCACATAGGTGTCTGCTTGTGTGATAAACATCTGCAGTCCCATTATACGGGCCTATAATGTTCTGCTCCAGTCAATGGAGTCAATAGTGACTAAGAAGTGATTCAGATAACCAGATGATAGGTATCTACTTTCTGATGAAAAGACTTGCTCCAACTCCATTGTGTGCTCCACCACGTTGTATGTCCATTCACAATACTGACAGCATAGTTGCACAGCATGGCACACAACATACTTTACTTATGTATAAATTCTGGCAAGGGGACAGTAAGATTTCCCTGATGTAGGTGCTGATCCAGAACTGGTCATGCTGCCTGGTGTGCAACTGCTGTTGCTGTGCTCATCTCAGAGGCCCATGTCAGAGCTGTTTGGCTTGCAGGGGTAACCAGACACCCCTGGGCATTTCTAAGGTGGCTCATGGAGTGGTAGAGCCAAATTAGCACTGAGTTTGTTTTGCAACCCCTGTGTTTACGAACTGCATCCCTAGCAACCTGGACACAGGGTTCTGCGCTGGGTATCTTTGTAGTGAGAACAGTTGACTGTATGGATGACAGTATGGATTTTTTAGATGAGGCATCATGTCTGATTAACCATCTGGCATTATTACAGTTGTTGAATTATGTAGTGATAGCTCTAGTGAACAACTCAGGTGACTACAAGTTGGGTGTTGGAGCATTTAAATTTTAAGCATGTTGATCCCCAATGAAAACTGGACTTACTGGGCTAACTACTAGAACTGTAAACTAAAAATCTCACACAGTAAACAAGTTAACAGGGCCTTACATAAAATTTGCCTTATATTAACCTTATGTTCACTCCTATGTTAAGTAATTTCTTTCTATTTGGTACCCAATCCCCACCATCAGGTCTTGAATGTAAAAACAAGACGAGTCCAACCTAAAATTTACATTTCCAGAAAAAGCACCAGGTATTACGCTACTTGCCATTCAGACTCGAGGTACATTCATGCTATCTTTCTGAAGTTGTATCACTGCAGGGAAGAATTTGGATCCACAGGGCTTTAGGAAGTACAGTAATAAGGTGCTCATCTACAGAGAAGAGATCAGGGTTTCAATCTGTTCTTTAAGAGATGTTATTCAATATTTTAGCCAGTGACTTTGAAACACAAAATGCACAAACAGAACAGCACTTGTATATTTTTCATATAAAAATGAATGCACTGATCACAAAGATGTAGTGCTCCCTCCTCTATACACTCTCTCTCCTGAGTTCTACACTTCAGAGTATCTGCTTCAAAATGGAGACGAGATTTTTACTCTGATGTATTTCTTCATAGCTTGTTGACTAAGGCATTTTTCCAGGAGCTGGGAGATTTTGTTTTGTTTTGTTTTGCTGTTGTGAGACTGAATCCAGATGACCTGCTTCCTATATAAGCAAACTAACCACCAGACTGCCACAAGAATTCAGTTTATATTCGATTACAGATTATATTTATATATACATATATTTTTATATACAGATATGTATATAGATATATCTTTATATACAGTTTATATTTATATTACAGATTAGGCCCTTTAGAGAATTCAGGCATACAAATCATAGATTTAGGTGGGAAACAGAATCCTCAAATGACGGCAGTTCTGGACATGTGCAGGGTCACTGGTCACTAAAGAATTTTTAAGTCATTGATGTGTTTGATGATGCCTTCATGGTCAGATGAACCTGAATAATTGCTTTTTTCTTTTTTTTTTAATTCACAGTTTGTACTTTTCTTGCTCAATATGTCTTTTACATGGTTGCAACCTTGGCAAGACTGAAGCCTTACTTCATCCTTTATCACTACCTTTCTTTTTTTCTGCTTTCCAAATTTGTTTGCAAATCTGTGAATATAAGCCTTCAATTCACTATTTTTAATACTGATTTTGTTCAATTGAAGACAATTTCATTAAAATAAAAGGAAACTTCAACTTTTTGATCAAGTTTAAAAATCTGCCATGCAGTTGTTTTTATGTCATACAGCACAGATTGATCACTGCAGTGTTTTGGATGCCAGAAATGAATAAAAACTACTCCTGAATAAAGCAGATGTTAAAATGTTGCTGAAAGCTCTGGAGAAGAAACATCAATTAACATTGTCGCTATGTTTCAATGAGGATGACAAAATAAAAATGTCCCTTTTGAGGATCATTATACTGATCAATTTTCTGCTCATCACTAAACAATATTTCAGTCAGTGGAACATTTGATCTTGAAGAAATCTGAAGAAAACAGTTTTCTGGGGTTTTTGAGTTTAACACAAATTTTTTCAGCCTCATGAACGACGAGTGTTTCTTAGCTCAGGCTCTTCAAACAAGAATCCCTTGCTTCTTTTTCATTTTCTCAAACTCAGTCATGCAGAATTGGACAAATTCAAAAATTAATTTTATAATAATCAGTGAACAATAATCACATTTACAATATTGATTATTGCTTTTACATTTAGAACAGCTACCTTCCTACACCATAAAACCTGAATGATAGCATAGCCTATATTATATAAAGACTGGTGGTGTGATATAAACTGCTTACCTTTCAGAGGATCTTTCTGATTTAAGAGATTTTATCCCCCACTATTACACAAATGTCTTCTCTCTTTTCAGATTTGTTATTTTATATTCAGGATAGCTATATTAATTTTCTTTATCAAATCTCAGTTTTGTAATTGATTTCATAACAATAAAAAAGCTGTTCGCATTACTTTCATAGCTTTAATTGTGGAAAGTTTTTTATATAGATTACAATCTCTCTAAATTTTATATTTACTGCTTCTGCGATGCTGAGGACTGTGATACGTCTCCTCTATCACCTGTTTCAAATTCGTCTTGTTGACTATATAAATATTTTTTCTATAAGGAGCTATTCCTGACTGAAAGATATGTTTAATGCCAGCACATACTCAAAAAAACACCAGAAAAAAGCTTGTGACTTGAACTCCACAAGGCATTTCCAAAGTCTCTAGGAAAATCAGCTTAATAAGTAAAGTGAGTACTTTTTACTAAAGTTTAAAGACATAATTTTCCCTCTGAAATGTTACTTAAAACTGAAAAAATATATTCACCAGCAGACCTGGAACCTCTATTCAATATCCTGAATGTCTTTGATTACAGATGCTGACTGTGAGGAATAAAGTAAATAGACTGAAGACCATAAGGTCTGTTTTCATTTTCTCTTTGACTTGTTATTTTAAACTTATATCACTGTTTTTTTGACAGCATGAAATAGAAATAAATTGTTCAACTGAAGAGCATCAGACATCATATTTTGATGCTATTTGTATGATCTCAACAATGCTAAAGTGGACTGCACAGTGCAAGTGATAGCTGTCATACCCCCCTTGCAAAAGCAAATCTACTGTCAGTGATCATAAAACTGGGAGGGTAGAAATGTCAGCAAAGCATTCTAATATTATTTCAAAGTGGGGTTTTTATCTTTCTATAGACTTACAACATCCTAGATAAAAATATTGATAACAGGGAAAAGAAGGAAATAGCAGGTAAGGTAATTATGCCACATGGTTACTCCAGGAAGAGAAAGCTCACAGAAAATTTTAGTACAGTTCAAAAAAAGATAAAACCAATAGCATTTGGCCAAGTCACAGAATGTTTCTATAGCTTTTTTGAGGAAAAATTTACAAAGTCAGACTATCACCTTGACTCTGTCTGCCTGAAGTTGCGGGTAACAGGAATGAATCAGAGTAAAGCTGTGTCCTGCTGGGAAATGTCTCAGTAGGAAGAGAGATGTATCAGTGTCTTCACTGCCATCATATAGGTTCACCCCTGAATAGAAACCTTTTCTAAACCCTGTGTAAGGACGGCTGCAGCTAAGAGATCCCTTCATCTAGGTGAGGGTCATGCCCTTAGAGTTGTTGGAGTGATTTTGGGGAAAAATAACAGAATGGGTAAGGCACAATAGTATTTTTGAAGCTGCCTCTTCTTTAGCTGTAGGAGAAAGGCTACATAGGTGAAGGGGCAGCACCGAACAACACACAGAGGCAGCCTAGTCTTCAGGGTTAAGGCAAAGGGAATCAGAATTAAGGCCCTCTTTTTAAAAGTGCAACACCAAAGAAGAATTGGCTCCACTTTCCCTTTTTGCTTACATGGTATTAGATTTAAAAAATAATTTTGTAAGACATGGACTCAAGCAAGACAGGTAGGGTCCACCTGGTTCTTTCACTGATACAGTTTAATGATTTGTGTGTTTCTGGTAGTGAAATGATCCCATCAAGTCTCAGGGAAGTCTGCACCTTGAAGTTAGATTAAGGTACAGTACATTTCTACACTCTCATAAATCAGAATCCATTAAAATATTTCTGTGAAGAGACAGATGCAGCTGTCCACCCATTCTAAGCCAAAAATAAACACATTTTATGGTAAATTTCTCCTTAAGTAAGACAGATTTTGGCTCATGCTTAATTTCCATAGGTGAGATGCCTACATGACTCTGTTGAATTCAGGTAAGTTTCCTAGCAACCCAATCGTTATCTCTGTGGGGGATTAAAACACACCAGCATTATATAGAAGTTGAGAATCTTTGATAGTATGGTGGGTTTTGACCACCACAATTAATTACCAAAATGCTGGCATCAGTCCAAAGTGCTCTTCCTCAATAAGATAAGTATCAACAAAGTACTTCACTTAATGCTAATGCATTTCTGCTACATGATAAAATCAGATTCTGTGTATTTAGTATACTGTGCAAATTGCAGAGCATCCTAAACAAAAATCTTCAAATTAACCTCTTGTTTTTCCATGTCCAATGTCAAGGATAGCAAACAGCAAATCATGAAGGTGACTTTTTAAGATTTATTTTAGGAGGTAATTAATGGCCTAAATAGAAAATCTTTCTAGAAAAAAAATCCTCCTTTTTCCTGTGGGTTGGTTGGTTGTTTTACTTAGCTTGCTTGTTTGTTTTTAAAGCAATTTGTCCAATTCTGCAGTATTAGATAACAGCCAGCAATGTCAACTAACTCAGGACTAGCAGCTAGCACCAGGACTGGAGAGTAAAGAATATAATTTCTAACTGAAATATTAGGAAAATTAATGTATATTGCTCTGTGTTTATGGTTAAGCTACTAACAGATAATAGAGATCTCAGAAAAACAAAAAGCAGACAAACACGGATTAGAGAAAAAGGATTCCCCCTTAACAATTCAAATCCTGTGCTGAAATATCTCTATCTTTCTATGCCAAGAGACTATCTCTTGAATAATCCTAGATGGTACCCTGTAGCCTGATGGGCCTCGAGTTTATGGGTTGTATACAAGAATGATGACATTAACATTTAGAAAGCCTTTTCATTTATAGTGGATTATTTGTGGTTCAGCAAGCATGTTCTTGAATAATCCTAGATATCTTCTCCCTATAAAATTTCATTAATAGTTCAAAATACCTTGATTTTGCAGTATTTGCTTTTTCTGGACATTAGAGCTAGATACAAACTAAGCTGAAAGAACATGACCTTGTAGTTTATACTAAAAAAATATATTTATTTCCTGTCAGTCCATCACTTTTCTATCTTTTTTTGGGGGGTTGGGGTGGGGGGAAGAAAGAAAGGAAAAAAGGCATTTATTCCATGTGTATATATATATATATGTATGTGTATATATATATATAGATCAAGTACACGAGAAGCAACTAATTCAAAACACCCTTACTTCAGAAGCTATACTACTCCAGAAGGAAAAGGGAAAAATAGAAAACCACCCTAAAGCCCCAAATAACAGGAATTGCATTTGTAACCTGCTCTTTTAATTCAGTTAGTAGAACTAGGAGTAGCTCAGAAACTGGACAAGACTGTCATTTGAGAGGAATTCATGACTAGTTCCTGTGGTGTTTAATTCAACATTACTTCTTTTTGAAGCAGAAGCAATGGAGCTTTGCTGACTCCTGACCTTTTTAGCAGGTAAATCTCCTACCTATTTGTATTTGGGTTTGGCAATCTTTGAAGCATTTCTATTTTCTTTTTTTTAGGTTGCCTCTATCACCTACAGTATTTTAATAAGGATTACTCGCCTTTAAGGCAGCCTATGCTAGAGATGTTTATTTTCACAATGATTCTATTTAATGACTGCCAATATGATCATGAAACAAACCTGCAGACACCTCATATTACCTTGTAAAGGTTATGGAATAATGTAATGGTAATTTATAGCTCAGTTGCACATGGTTGTTTAAAAGAATTTAAAAGAAAGAAAGAAAAAGACCCAAGCATATATAATACTGGCCTGTAGCTTGACATGAACTAGAAATACACTTTTTAACTAAATGACCTCATTAAATTTTAGGAGTCTGTTATTTCTTGTCTGATTATTATTCTAAATATAATACTATGGCTTCTGTGACTCATGCAGAGTGCCTCAGGATAGATTTCTTTATGATGTACACTGCATTAGTCATACTTATCTATGAACACAGATGATATATGGTGCAACCTCTACACCTACTGCTGTAGTCTAGAAAAGAAATATTAATATATTACTTGTTTCTGTAATTAACACTGGTAAATAAACCGATGCAAGTCCAAAATAGCTTTTAGGATTCAGGACTGGATGATAAAAAACCACATTCTTCTCCTCAAAGTTGTTTCATTGATACAATTAGAGATAATTTATTATAGCAATAATAATTCCTCTAGTTCTTGCAAGAAGTATGATGTAAAAGAAGAAAAATATGAAAGCTAATGGAGAGTCTCTTCTGCAAGGCATTAAATTAGTGAAAGTTAATATACCCTACATACTAGGAATCAAAAGACCTTCAGATATCAGCTTTTCCTGAGGAAACTAAAAATCACACCAAATATATTATTTGCTGACCAGCTCCTAGATCTTGACTTGTCCAGTCCAATTTACAGGATCAATGGCAAGATTTGCATAAGTATATGTTAGCAGGCCAATTGTGAAATGAGAACTTCTTTGTTAATTGTGCAGAACCAAAGTCCAAATTGATAAGAGGATGTCTGTAAAAACAGAATGATAGAAAAAAACTCTCCCTTTTAAAAACTGGGCATCATTAGCATGACCTCTTCATGGTTCAACAAAGTATGAAGGGGAAGGATAACTCCAAGCACCAGTATGTATGCTGGAGGATGACCATCTGGAAGGTATCAGCAGAATAGGACTTGGGTATCATGGTGGACATCAAGCTGAATATGAGCCATCAGAATGCCCTTACGGCAAAGCCAGCCAAAGGTATCCTGGGCTGCATTAGGAAGACCACTGCCAGCAGGTCAAGGGATGCGATAGTTCCCTCTGCTCAGCACTGGTGAGGCCACCCCTGGAATCCTGGGTCCAGTTCTGGGCTCCCCTACTCAACAGAAGCATGGACATACTGGAGAGAGCCTAGCAAAGGGCCAGAAGATGATAAAGGCACAGCAGCATCTCTGATACAATGAGAGGCCTGAAGAAGAGAAGGCTGGGGGGATCTTACCACTGTATATAAATACTGAAGGGAGGGTGCAAAGAGGACAGAGCCAGTGGTGCCCAGAGTCAGTGGGCACAAATGGAAACACAGGAAGTTCCCTCTGAACATCAGGAAGCACTTTATCACTGCAAGGGTGACTGAGCACTGGCACATGCTGCCCAGGGAGGTTGTGGATTCTTCATCCCTGGACATATTGTAAAGCTGTCTAGAAATGGTCCTGTGAAACTGGCTGTAGGTGGATTTGCTTGACCCAGGGGAAGGGGGGATAGACCAGATGACCTCCAGAGATCCCTTTCAACTTAAGCCACTCTGTGATTCTGAAATTCTTTTCCATGTCATCTTAACAGAGGTCACATCCTATACCGTTTCCTCACCTCCTGAGAAGCGCATCTTGTGAAGGTGCTGAAACAGAAGTACCTTTTTTGAACAGTCCTAAGCCAGCAGGATGTTCTAATAAGGAATTATTAGGTTATAAAATGTCAGAGTAGGGGAAATGCAGTTACTGCTCCTTGTCTTTCTTATTTCACACTGCAAAAAATAAAGAGCGCGCTGGATCTTTCAAAAAGAGGACAGCAATTTTCCAGTATTCCAAGTTCCTCTCTCCTGCTTGTCTCACTGGTATTCTTATTATTCAGATACTTGGTGGGTGGCTTTATCACAATAATCTTACTGCCATGAATGTTTCTAGGTCATCCATCTTTGCAGGCAGAAGGATGTTTGGGACTTATAAGGGAATGGCAGCACTTTTGCATATGATTGGCAGCTGTCAGATTTTTATTTTTATTTTTTTTCATTTGGAAGCTGAACTGATAAAACTGAAAAAAAATGCAGATCGAAGTGAATACAATAGTATATGTAAAACAGAAACTAAAAAGTTGCTGGGGATGAACGAGACATTTTAGTTCTCTAGGCTCTTTTTACACAATCTCAGAGTATCTTGTGATACAATCAGAATAACCAGTATCAGAATACTTGCTCGGTTTTGGAAGTCACCCTCCCCCCAAGGCTCAGGGAAACTTGACACATAGTTCAACTTGCAGAGGACTGACAGGGTTGTCATACTACAGACTTTCAGCTCCTTTCTGCAGCTCATGCAGAAGAATTTTCTAGGAAGCAGAATAGGTTAACTATTTGAAAATAGTAATAATGCACCTTAAAAACTTCATAGTCATTAGCTCTATACATGCTGACTGGATCTTTCCCTAAGAGATAACAGCCACAGTGTCAAATATCTAGAAATGAAGGAGAGGGTGGAACCATGAACTGAGACTGTAACTAGGCTGCTAGGCAAAGCATTTCTTTCCTCTCAATTTTGTGAGTCAAACTAAAACATTTAAGATGAAAGTCCTGAGCGACTTCTGTCAAAAACTGTAAACATCTGTGTTTAGGCTGGTTTTGCTCACTGACACTCCTCACCTGACACAAAAGGTGTCATAAGATATTAAGTACTGGCTGCTGAGCACTTTGAGATACGTATACAAAAGCAACTCTTATAGCTATTAATGATTCAATTTCTTAAAGCATTTTGATGGTGCATTTGATCAAGTTGCAGCACTGCTTTAAGCACCCCTGGGAGATTGTTTCTTATTGTATGCAGTTCTACTACAAGAAAAATATGCCTATAAAGAAAAATATGCCTAAATGCTTCCTTTACTTAGTTCCCTTCAGTCACACCTGACTACTTCTCTTTGAACCACCCTACCTGATTCCTGTCTCATTTACCCTCTTAAAACACTTACAGATATTTAGCACATCATTCATGAATCATTATTTAGACAGGCACTCCATATTTAGCTCTTCTCTTTTTCCTCATAAATCAGTCCCTTCCAGACCCTCAATCATTTTTATTGCTCCTTCATAACTGCTGATAGTACTCATAAATGAAATGTCTGTAATGGCACTAAGCAAGAAAAAGTGAAAAAGAGACCAAGGCTGGAGTTAATAAAATAAAAATAAAACATAACCTAACTTGGGCATCTTCTTTATTCTGGCAATCAAGCAGACATAAATAATAGCACAACAAGGCAAATGAATTACCAGAAGCTAAAGTGAGGCCCATGCATACCTGCTGATATATTTATAAGCCTAGTAAGAGGCAAGTGGAAAATCTGCTAATGTGAACATCTATTTCTGTTTTCAAATCAGTATTTTAATATTCTGTGCACATGACTGGCATTCTGTGCACCTTTGCTGGAATTCAAAACTTGAAACCTCAAAACAGGATTCTCATAAGTACAACATGTAAGAACAATACTTCTTGCCATAGGACAACTTTCTGAGGCCATTTATCTTAACTCTGCTTTGAGATAGTTTCATGGGATCCTTTACAGTATTTGAGATATGTCAAGCTTCAGAAACAGTTACCATTTTAATCAAGATCATCTAAAGGCTTAGCAGGGAAAGAATCATATTTCTGACAGTCTGATATTTACAGTACTGCATCCTAATAGTTTTAATTTAAAAGAAGGGCATCTCCTTTTCCTCAGTGAGGCTAATGAATGCTGGGACCCTGGAGTTTAAACTTTAAGAGGTGAGATGTAAGTTTTAGTGAAATTATGTACACGCCTTACTTAAAGCTTTCTCATGAAGAAGCAGCTTTTTAACAAAGACTATTCGGAATGATTTGTCATAAAAGGGGAAAAAAACTTTATGGAAGTTCAACTAAACTGCCTTTGGCTTATATGTTCTACCTCTCTGCATGTGCTATGTGTAACAATACACACACGACAAATTTCTCAATGTACAGAAAACAGAAGGAGCAAAGATGCATCCAGAAACATGTATTTTTATTATTTAATGAATTAAAATGCTCTGTTTTTGCACTGCAGGTATGTAAAAACATCAAACACCCAAAGTTCTGAATGCAATACTACTACTAAAAACCCCCAGATATAAATAAACCAAAAAGAAACAACTGGCATTCCTACCTTAAAGTAATGGTCTTTGCTAGAGCCTGTATATCAAACCAGATCACTGCTTGTCAGCAGATGAAGATTCAAATATATATATATATTTATATTTTCAAACAGTGGAACATTACATGAAGAAAGGAATGATTAAAACACTGTAGAAATCTATTTTCATTATAACACAATATGTACTCATTTATATGTGGAAGATATAGGAGAAGATTATTGGTCACGGTTATTAGGCTCCCAGTTCACAGACGGGTTGCTTATTTTACAAAGAACTCATTTCTCCTATATGCATACACTCTCCTATGTACTCACTGATTCAGAGAAAAGGAAAGAAAATATCTAGAAGTCTTCCACACAAAACTATGCTTTTTATTTAGCTGAAAAATGCCCTCAAAATAAGGCATTGTGATGCAAAAGGAACATAAAACAGCCCCTTGGCACTTCAACCAGAGATCCTTCGAACTTTTCGCTATCAACTGACCTAACAATGTTTTGCTAGTGTGAAGACTCTCTAAAATTGTCTGATGAAATATTTATGACTACAGTGCTTTAAGTTAAAATAGTAAGTCCATAATCTAGTAATTATTAAAAAAATTATTAAAAGCTGAAGTTTTAATCATTACGTCTGATTAACGAACTCCATTCATCAATCATTCTCTTTCAAAGTCCATGAATAAAGACGGCATACCTATACACTGTAATGAAATATAGGCATCTGATTAAGATAATCCAGATCACTTAAAATAAAAGACAGTCTTGGCACCCTGAAATCTTGGGTATGATTGACAGGAATCAGCTATACTGCAAACATAAGAACTACAGTAGATAAAAGTGGTTTTTAATCTGCATATCTTGTAGAGGGCTTTTGTAATGGAATATCCGTGAAGAAAAGCAGGGTTAGGGAAAGTTGCATGTAATTGTGCACTGATGTTTAAAAGAATATTTTGGCTGCTCTGATGCAGGGATAGAGTCCAATGAATGGGTAAGGAGGGAGAGAAGTCATGTAATGAAAAAGAGGAATATCTTCACCTCGAAAATATCACACCACCTTGCAGCTTTTAATCAAAAAAAGTGACAAAAGCCTACAGATAAATATAAACACGGGTTGTTGATCAAAGGCTAAAGTCATGGTGGTGCTTTTGATGGTGGTGAGATTACATTATTATCCACAGTCTTGGATAGTGAGGATCTCAATGATTGATTCTGAGATTTTGGAATTACAGATCTGAAAACATCAGTAACAATAAAAAGACAAACAGAAAATTTGAAATATTTTCCAATAAACAAAGTAGGAAACTAAATAGAAGAGGACAAAATGGAAAACCTACTTATGCCACTGTATAAAAATCTCAAAAACTGTGCACATTTCAGGCCACTTATCTCAGACACAAGATTATGATACTATCACAGTACACATAAAGTGACTGGTAGTCTGGAACAACTTTATACAGCCCAGGAGGTCTCTAATACACTAATTCACAGAGGCAGGAAGAGATTCCAGGAAAAGAGCACCCTCGTCTTTCCCTCTTTCTTATTTTTTTTTTCTTTATTCAACTGAAAGTTGAACTCTTTCAGTCAGTTTTTGCAAGATGTCCAAACCTCTACTCATCCCAACAGCTTCTGTTTACATTTGTTGCTTTTGAATACTTGGTTATTCGAAGCAAACACTGGGACTATATTTTGTATGAAGATTCAACCATGCCTTCTAAAACAGCTTCAATACTTCCCTATTTCTAGTGGAAATGCCCTACCTGACATAATCCAGTGCTGCATCTGTCTTTTTTATGATCCCATGACATTCATCTTAATGGTCATTCCACGATCAAATAATGAAAGCTACTGAATCAAGGAGAGCAGAAGATGCTTTATGACTTCGCAAATCAAGCTATTTTAATTTAGGTACGTATTAAAGAGTCTAACAATCAGCCACCCACCAAAAAAAAACCCAAGCAAAACCCACTGAAAACAAAGCAGAACAAATATGAAATGTGAGTAATTGCAAAAACATGAAAACAGCAATGGACAAGAAGCCTGAAGGAAGTTTGCACTTTTGTTTTCTTTATTCCTCATGTGACTAGTGATTCCATCCATTGTATTACTGTTTCAACATAAAATATCACTAGCATACTGATACACTAGAGTCCACATTCTGATTTTAATTAAAATCAAACATATATGGTGGTGTATTTTTTTTTTTTCAGAGGAATAACTGTCCATTTGTGCTGTTCTAATGAGAACAAAATTTAGTTCATTTTTTACACAGTCCACTGGTTGGATACTGAGAATGTCTTACTGAATTGGTTGGATATTTTCCTCATCAGAAACAGACATGATAATTTGTATTTGGCAGTTAAACACCTGGTCACTAAATATTTAAAATTCTGAAATGAAATGCCTCTCAATAAGCTGTGGAGTAATAATATGCAAATACTTACTTATAGTCCATTGGCATATAACAAGGTATGAACAATGTGTGCGCATTGCAATGAAGTGATGTAAATGATCTCAGAAGCTGGAAGACACTGCCAAAAGTTTGAATTGTATCCAAAATAAGAATGTCTGTTTCCCCTACAATCTGCTGAATGCAGAATGCATTAGTATCTCGGCACTGCACAGCTGTGTTTTTCTATTGAAGGAGGATAATGCCTGCTTCCAGATTTGAAAAAAAAAAAAAAATCCCTCCTAATTGAGTTGGGTCCCTTTATCTGCATTCAAGCTGCTGCTTATTTATTTTTAAATAACTGAATTCTGGCAAAATTTTATTCTGAATAAACCACACATTTTAAAAGGAGTTAGACATTCCATGTCAGCCTTCTGCTATAGAAACACAGCACCTACTTAAGATGGAGCTTAGCATTTTTAATTTTTCCTCACGACTAATCAACCATAATTTCTTTTTGATCTTACTTATGGCCTTAGACTTCCTGCTCCCTACTGTCTGATACAGTCTTATAGGGAAACATACAGCCACCTTCCCCCCTGTAATTATCCCGGTGCAATCTCCAGCTCCATGCCTCTTCAAGGGCAGGCTCCTCTCTTAGAGGGGAGACTCATCTTGGTGAGAAGGTGTCTGTCACTTCATCTTCCATTCTTTCCTTGTTCAAACTGTGCTTTAGCTCCAGAAGACCTGGATTGCTCAGCAAGACAATATCAAAGCCAGAGATGCTCAAGTGAAGGATTCAAGATAAATCTAAGTTATGAATAAATGGTATCTGATCCTCTCCATGGCTCCAGACATGAAGTGTTTGTGATTTTTTGTAAAGAGTCTCTTGCTCCTTTTTCTTTTTCTGGTATCACAGTGAGGAGATACACCTCACTACATTTGGCACATGTGAGAGTGCTGTTAAGCAGCCTAGCATAACTGTTGCTTCTCTTTCTGTGGAAGAGTACAGTTAAGTCAGATATAGACAAAAATATCAAAGCCTGATGAAAGTGATCTTCAATACAGTTTCCCTATAGGTATGATCCATGGTATCTATACATCGTAGAATGTGCTCTTTTGCATCAGAGCTACACTACTCCAAACTCCTCTTGTCCACAGACAGGTCTCAGGCTGCTCTAATAAATATGTTCCTGAAGTAGCCTTTTATTCTGAAGTCAAAAGCAAGTTCTCTTTTCATTTACACTCCACTATAACACAGGAGAACCTGCACTTGCATAGAGGTAATGATGCAGAGTCCCAGTGGGAAGAAGTCCATAAATATGTGCTCAAGTCTCTCACTCCCCAGGAGTTTGATAGGACAGAAGCACATGCTTGAATGTTATCTTAAATGTTTGCTTTAAAAACTTTGTTGGCCTATAGTCAGGTTTGTGTATGAAAGAAATCACAATTTAGTAGTATATTAGAAGAAGACAGATCATTAGATAAAATAAATAAATCATTGCAGTTCCAGAATCTTCATTATAGCAAAAAATCCAGCATGTGAACCAAGATATTTTGTTCATTTTGTTCATACCTCTCCCTAATGATACAAGAACTTGCTTTTCAAAGTTGTGATTAATTTGTTTATACTCTCGCACACATTTTTAGTGCTTACACTTACTGTTGTATTCTAACCAAGCAAAATTTTTATTTCATATCTTTACTTTCTATCTGAGCATATTTCAGCAAAGTACACATGCAATCTGATTGCCATGTGTAAAATATGACTCCTTTTACACTTTTCTATTAAGGCAAGGAAACCATATTTAACAGTATTTTATACATTTTGTACGGGAAGAATAAAGTTCTGTTCACACAAGAGATTTCTGGTTTATTAACTTAAGCTTTTTTATAAAGTGAATTATTTAAACTCCATTGTGGATGTATAACTCAGTTTAAAAGCAGTTTATTTTAGTTAAGCTTAAACAGATTCCAATTTATGCTAAATTGAAAAATGCCTCCTTTAAACCGCAATAAAAGTAGCTGCACAACTTCATTTACTGGTTTCGTCAAATTAGTTAGATTTATTACTTTTGGTTGAACTAAGATAACAGTATCGCAGATTCAAGGCTGAAATTTTAAGCTAACATCACCTGGCAAGTTTATTAATTTTAGCTGCAGATATCTGCTGGCACTGCTAATTATCTTGCTACTTTGGGCAGTAACTAACAAAGGCCATGTCTGAGAAGTGTTACTGTGCAGAGCAACTGCACCGTGCGTGTGAGTGAGACTTAACAGAATATTACAGGGATCTACCAAGCACTTCATCTCAAAACCAAGTTAAAATACTGGACTGGAACAGTCCTCAAATGCATCAATGTGTTTCAAAGGAAAACTAAGCCCTATGCAGATCCTCTTTACGACAACGAATTGGTTTTGGAGAAACGTCTTTTATTTATTTATTTATTTTTTTCCCTGAATCATTTTTCAGTGGTTTCAGTGAGCTGCAAGTATGGTTGAGGATTCTGCTGGGCAAAACCGTTAGCAAAGAAAGTCACTTGATGTACAAACAGAATGGAGGAGCCCCTGACCTTAGCCTCAGCCTTGGGCTCCCAGGAAACTTCCCCCAGCTCTGCCTCAGGACACAAATAGTTCCTTGATGATAAAAATGAATTAAAACACATACTCAGGCAGCACTATATTATTATTCTAATGTATTTTCAATGATACTAACTTTTGCAGAGGGACTTCAGATGGCTGAATCAAAGTACATCAAATTTTAGATTCAACAAGCAGAATAAACAAACATTCACGGCTGCTGGAATTACTCAGGTCCAATGATTGGGTACACGTTCAATTACCACTGCTCTTTATACTGTTTTTTCCAAGGAAATGAAATCTTTTGCAAAGATCAAATACCATTTTTTCAGCTATCACAGCCTGGTAATTCAGATACCATTCAAAATAAATTTGTGTCTGGACTCATGTATCTTTTTAGTTTTCTTTGTATCTTCAGTTTCATGATTGAAAACAGACTTCGCTTTTAATAAAACTTTAAATCACAAACAGATAACAGAAAGCAGAAGTTCTTTACTTAATGTTTCATTAATATATATCTTCATTCAGATGAATAGGGCTGGTATGGGTATTAACCCTTTCACAAATAATTTCTTCCCCCACTTAAGTTGCAAACTATAGTCTAAGCACTATTTTACTCGACTTTCCCACTACTTACAGTTAAACTATAGAAAGCTTGAACATAGCAGTCATTTACATATATCTGCATACATTCATATGCATAAATACACATAGCACAGAAGGTGAAACTCAAAGAACGTGAGTTAAGAAACTGAAATTCTATTCAAGGGCTGAGCTAGCTTTGAAGACAACTCACTGAGCTGTGAGGTAAACCAAGTACAACATAAATTTATATACTTATTTAATTCTTAAAAAGAAGAAACACTACCTTCCAATTAGTTTGCAATTAATACGCTACCTTGTTAACTTGCAAGGTCTAAAGTACACACAGGATTCTTTTTTGTTCTTCATTTAGTTTGTGATCCTTTTTTTTCAGAAGGGAGGAATCTGCTGTTTGAAAATCCCATTTACAAGCATTTTCATATCAAAATAGGTATCTTCACATGAAAGTCAGAGGAACCTTTTCTTTTGAAATACGTCCTTCTTAAGTTTTTCAAAGAATTCTTTTCAGAAAAGGCAAGCACCTCATCAACTCTCACACACACAAATCTTCAAATGCTGTTTTTGAAGAACTGCATTTAAAAGTATGTTCAGTCATATACCAAGTGTGAGAAGCTGGAAAAAAAAGTCTTTGAATCTGAACTACAGCTCACCATAATCTGGTTAAAATTATCTCTACCACCACCTGTCATTATTAATGTAGGAAGAGGGGCGGAAAAATACCTTCAGCCCAGCTACACTATTGCAAATAAGGTCCATCTGCTTTTCACTGTTCTGTCATATAATAATAGCAGCTATATTTATGATAGATTTAGGATTTTGCCTGTAGTAGATGAATGTGTAACTGCTTTTATTAAAAATGCTTTTCTTTGAAGGTGTTCTATCATCTTAACAGACTTTAAACCTAATTTCAATGTGGAATCCTCAGTCTTTGATATGTTCCATTGCTAGATAATTTTTTTTTCCAATTATTAATATTCTTTTTTAAAATACATATTCATATATATATAAACATATATAAATTACTCTAGTTAGCATTTTGTGTTAAATGGTATAGCTGTGCAGAATCTGATTTAACTCATAGTGTCTACAAGAGCCATTTTATAATAGATATTAAATATTCATTGTCTGCATCCTTGAAGGAAACACATTAAAAAAATAAAATCCACAGAGTAATACTTAATTTCTAAAAGAGAAAAGAAACATGTTTGTTAAAAACAAATGAAAAGGAAAAGCTTAAAAGATAAATGCTTGCTGTTATCATGGGTAGTGTTCAAAACACAGAGAGGAGATCCAGAATAAACAATAGGTTTGTCTACATTATCTGGTATGTGGTGTGTCAACCCTAGGGGCTGTGGTGTGACTTATTCTTGGTTTGCTGTCCATTCTCCAAGTCTACATAAATTCTAATGACTTTGTGTTCCCCAAGAGTGTGCTGGTCAGAACAACCAATACTCACCAGTAAGATTTTAAGCAGACTAAAAAAAAAGTAAAAGAAGCTATTAGCAGAAATAGAGATCCTTCAGAAATTGTAATTTATGTCCATACTAGAAGAACAGAAAGAATATAATATCTGGGAAGTAAGTGTAAAACCATGATAGCACAGGCCAAAAAAAAGAGTGTGAGGAAGTACTTTGTAAATGCATTAAACTCAGAAAACCTATTTTTTCTGGACTTAGAATGGGTCTTAGAATAAGGTGACAAAGTAAATCAATACATGATAAACTGATTAGAAACAAACCCCCTGAACTAAATTACATTCACTGAAGAATGGATACATGCAATATGTGCAAATGTCTGACACTTTGAAATGTTTCCTGATTTCTACATTTTAAAAGAATTTCAGGGTAGTCAGAACTGGAATAGAGATGTGCAACAGAGTTACAAGATATTGCTAAATAACTGAGTAACAAAATAGAAGATGAAATTCACTGTTAATAAAATCTGAAAGTAGCTTCTAATCTGGGTATTTTTAGTCCTTCCAGTCAAGAAAAAGTACTTGGGGCTCAATGCTCAGTGGCAAGACAAAAAAGATGCTGGAGAGTATTATAAGGAAATTAGAACCACCCAGAATGTCACTATGCCACTTTACAGCCATAGTGCAGCCTTACTATGGATAATACGCACAGTTCTCCTTACCCGATCTTCAAATATATGAAGCTGACAGAAGAATTTAAAAAGGTGCAGAAAATGGGAAAAGGCTGATCAAACAAGTGGAATGGCTTCCCTAAGAGAAGGAGCTGTAACTGTGGAGGGGAGAAGTTGGCAGCCTGTGACTCTACAGTCTGAAGAAGACAGGTCTATAAACTTATATGCAATGACAGATACAATGAAAAAGTGAACAGGAAATTAATTTTTTCATTATTTCTCCTACTAGGAATAATTTCTCCCTACTAGAGATGTTAAACAAAACTGAAAACTAAAAAACTGTAGGTCTTTATGCTCCACACATTTCAGTTGTGGAATTATTACTATCAGGTTCTTCGAAGTTACCACAAAAATTTATGGAAGAAAGGTTCATTACAGGCTACTGAATAACATAAACTGGATGCAAATTCTTGTTCAAAAAGCCCTTAAAATATTAATAGAAGCTGGGATGATACACAAGGAGAAATCAGTCTGCCTATTCTCCTGTAATAGTCATTGCCTAACCACAGACACAGTACCAGACAAAATGTACATGTGCTGAGATTTTTGTTCATTCTTGTATCTTATACACGGTAAATAAAACTAAAGAAGTAAAAATTAATATAATTACCAAATTTATTATAGGCGATAAGAATCCCAAACTTGGAAGATACAGAATGCTCTCATCTTTCTGTTCTCTCCCACTATTGCAAGGTATCACATGCACTCGTATGAGTGGTTGGAATGGGCTTACTAATAATAAGCATTTCTCTCAAAGACCAGTAGTAACTGCTTCAGATTATATAAAATATTCATGTTTCTGTGAAAAAGCTTCTATTTTCTCCACCACCTGTATTGTGACTGATTCATTGTTCTTCCTCCTTGCATGCACAGAAAATTTTCCTCCCAAACACACAGCAGCGCAGATCCTAATGAATTTCAATTGCAATTATTAAGATGCATATTTATTAAACTCCCATTCCATGATCTGGGATCTTTATAGGATTTAAAAATGAAGGAAATTACAAGGGGCATTTTTCTCTATGACAGGGAATATTGTAGTGTGTGATCCCTTGCAGCAAGTGAACTAACTCCCTGGAAGAATCAAGGAATTGAAAAAAAAAAAAATTGTTGGGAATCTAAATGGCAAAGGATGTAAAGTGGAAAACCTGAACATGGCTCACAGCTTTTGTCATGTTCTAAAAGTAGTCACGCTTCCACTTACCCATGAATGATCAATCCCGGAAACATGAGCTCAGCACAATGAATAGCATGTGACTTCTCACCTCACTACCTATAGGATGAGTAACTAAATACAGGAAATGGCTATGCACAGACTGAAAAGCTGCCTTGCAGGAATTAGGATGCTAAAAAGTTAGGGCTATGTACCAACACCTTGAATTTCATCTTAAGGTTAATTGATAGCTCTTGGAAAATACACAGCACCACCAAAATATATGCTTGACATTCTAACTGAGAAGGCAAGCAATCTAGTTTATCTGTTGCTAGTATGTGAATAACTCGTTGCAGGAATGAGTTTCTTAAATTGACAAAGCAAGGTCAGCACACGAGGAAGGAATGAAGAGGACCCCAGCACCTGATCAGCCTTTCTTTTTGGTCAATGTTCATTTGATCGTGCAAAAGATCTTGCAAGAACATCTTGCAAAAACCTGCAAAATGTTGTGACTAGGGAAACTACTTTGAAGGGATATTCTTTCATCAGTATTTTGTTTTTAAATAACATTTTGCATTTAATTACAATCAGGTGCTCCAGATACAGACTGGGAACATGCAAGAGCCAGTTCACTTCGGCTTTATGCCTGATATATGAATTTGCATTAGTAGGATTGACATTTTTCTGCTACACTTCAAAAGCTCTGTGTAAGGATGGATAAAATCAACTGGAATGATACAACCAATTTTAAACAGTAAAAGAGAAAAATTTCTTAAAAACCTATAAAATGCTAGTGAGAGCTTTCTCAATAGTAACTTCATAAATTCTAAATAATCATGTTTAATTAAATAAACTTGCATCAGAGAATGCAGAGTTAATCACAATTTTATTCCATGCAGGCTGAGAGCTTATTGAAATCATATTATACTGTTAGCTGATAAAATCTGAAACAAAACCTCCTTCCATCCAAAGTCCTGGACAATTATTGACTTTCATAACTTCATATTGCAAACTCAAACCACAGTCTTCATACGCTAACATTTCAACAAATATCTCCTGAAAGTTTTAGGTCTATTCTGCAGTGATCCCAGAAAGAGGACTGAGAGAGGATAAAGGATATAGAAAAAGATGAGTTTTCAACTGCTAAAAGGAGGTTGTCTTGTAAAATCCCTAGTGATTTCTCCACTGATTTTTGAAAGCTTTTCAGTAGGAGCAAGACAGAAACATAGCAAATTATTTTGGTTTTGTTGATTTTGTCAGGCTGAGGATGCTTTGTCAAATACTACTATTATAAGTCATATTTCAAAGCAGTTTCACAGAAATTAGTTTTTTTGGTTTACTTTTTTTTTTTTCCTAGGGATAAGGAACAAAATCTGTATTCTGTTTTATAACTGACTGAGGGACAAAAAGGATTCTGAATTAATTTAACTTCACAGATTTAAAATAATGCCAAGTTAAGTTATTTTGGAAGAAATAATTATTTTACCCTTAAACTTCAGTGAATGCTCTTTATCTGATTTCTGCTACTATGTAACAAAGCAGAGGTTTGCTCCGGTGTGTTCCTGACAGTATATCCAAGTCATTCTTTGTGGTATGCTGTAAACTACAGGATTTATTTCATGTTAAGGCAATAGAAAGACATAAAAATAGCATTTTGCTGGATCTCACTTAAGCCAGTGTTGAACTCCTTACAAGCTTCCAAAACTGGGTAACTCTTTACGGCTGTTTGGACATTTTTCCACATACCTCTTGTTTACAGGTCCTGGCCTGTCATGAATAATATATATGAATAATATATTCAATAATGGTATTAAATATTTTTTTATGGCAAGAAGACTTTCTTCATTGAAATGAAGACAGGCTAGGTCAAACTTAACTTTTGAAATAACTGTCCTGAACTATATATTCACAATGTTCCTTGTGTTCCTATGCAAGTTGTTGGAAAGATCTACTCAAAGCGCCACGCAGCTCCATGTATAGAAGGTGTGACTGAAATGCGGAAGACCCAGCTCATATACTCAGTTCTGAGTCAGGAAAAATGCTCCATGCAAACGCCTCCTCCCTGGCAGTCACCTGGACCACCTAAGGGTGATATGTCTGACTTTGGTCAGTTAATCTGTCCTCAAGCTGTGAAATGCTAAAAAGATGAAGCTTTAATAAAAATTGCTATCTTCTCACAATAAAGCCCGAACACCCTTAAGTTTCAACTACCGAACAAATTTTGAAATCTCTGTTAATAAAAAGGTCTAACTTTTTTCTATTGCAGTTGGCACAAAATACTGGTATTAATTTGGATCAGAAGACAGCAGAGCACTCCGAAACCTGTGGTGTCTGCAAGGTTCAGATTCATTTTCAAATGAGGCTACATGTGATGCTGTGCTTTACGCAAGCTGGATGAACTCAATCTACAAGCCACAGCAATAATGCAGTGCTGTATTTGGAAAGTTTAGTCCTGTTGTAGATCTTATGTAAGCTGGTTGCTAACGTACTATAAACCAAGGTATTTATAGGAAGAAACATACACAACATATATTTCTTTCCATGAGCATTCTAATAAAACTCAGTTGAAGCAAAAAACCAAGAAAACAGTACCTTACTTCAGAGTCCTACTGAGTTAAAAATGACAAACAACTTTTTATTGTGCTCATCTCCACCATGGCTTCAGTGAAGCCTGAATAGTAACAGTCTTTAATCAATGCAGTGAAGACAGTGGATTCAATGCTGCTGTCTGCAGATTCATATCATCATTCCACTAGCTGTTTCTCTTTTCTGACAGGCTTCAGTCACTTCATTTTCTCACATTTCTGGCTCAACAGTTCAGAATGAAGCTGGGCTGATGTTGCTGTAGAAATTGTTCAAGGTTTTCTCTATAAATTTCTTTTGCTTGTACTCTGCAGGCTTCATATTTATAAGCATCACGGGTTATTTTTCTGCCTGCTTTTATGAAGTCATAGTATTAATACAAAGGATTTTGCTTTTGAGGCTTTAAGGCAAGCATATTAAAAGTGACTGTTACACAGTAAATATAATATCAATTTACACTGGACTTTCAGGTGTTTACAATTTAAACTAGCAGGAAGATCCCTTTCAGAAAAACTGAAAATTATATATTGTAATCCATATTCTTACTGTTCCCCTTTAACAGGTCATTTTTCAATATAATATCAAACTCCTGAAGGCTATGTTTTATTTACCATAACAAGAACATACATAGATATTTCAATCATTCCTCAGTCTTTTAGGATTACCCTGCTCAATCAAATGGCAAGCCCAGAATGCTCTACTTGTCAAAAATCAGTGTTTGGCCTTGCTATGGAAATGAAGTATATTATAGTTAATTAGGGTGATATAATGATTGCTACTATTAATAGGTTTTGTAGTCTTGTCATTTTTCATTACAAGTTAAGCAATTATTGTACATTTCAAAGAATGAGCTACCCAAAATGAAGTACTGATGTGACAGATCTCTCTTGATGAGTAAACATGACATTCGGAAAAGATGCATGTAGTTCTGGCACTATTCAAGTTATCTCCAGCTAAAACCTTACAACATCCTAGTCATATTTTACACTAAACACTTCCAGTTCAGTGTTACAGGAATTAATATGCATTTAGCATATGCTTTTAGAATGAAAACAAGATTAATTTATACAGATGCATCTATACATACTCATGATATTCAGGTGACAAACAGCAGAGATACGTGATAAATTTCATCTGCCTTCAAGTTTATGCATTGATTTTTTTATAGCACCCTCCACGCTAAGTGCGAATTACACATGCAGCTCTGAACACTCCACCTGCACTCTGCCCACTACTCCATTTCTTCCAAGATTACTTGTAACATATCACACCTCCACACAGTGTGAAATGTTTGCCATTTTTATTTCTAAAATCTATCTTCTAAGGATGTGTTTCTTTCTTCACTGAAAAGTTACAGTCATTTAAGAGGCAACACAGGCTACGTAGAAAGTGAGAACAGGGAGGAGTTTTAGCTTTGACATCTTGTGATGCATTATCTAGAAAGAGAAGCTACAAAACTTCCTTTAAGGACAGTGAACTTACAGTGCGTAACTATTATTTCAGTCTGAGTGGCCTATGGATACCCTATTTTTGTTGGGTTTTTTAATAGTCACTGTTTGGCATATGCTGCCAAACAATTCCTTGTAAATAACTTGCTAGTTTCAAGGGCTTCTATGGAAACTGTATCTACATTACAATATAACTTTCCCAATATTATCATTTGCATTACTCTCATCAATGAAAAATAGGTTATTACTAACATAAAGACAAAATACAATTTTTAATGTGCCATGACCTGACCAACTCATGTGCTGCTTCACTGCCTGTATGTTGCAGAAGCTCTCAGCTGTTTAGATCAACCACGCTTGTATATTCCATATACTGACAT
Organism: Coracopsis vasa; assembly: GCA_026283785.1. NCBI lineage: Eukaryota > Metazoa > Chordata > Aves > Psittaciformes > Psittacidae > Coracopsis > Coracopsis vasa. The sequence goes on from JANHGB010053355.1 coordinate 66,126, forward strand.
CTGCAAAGCTCTGGTTTACCATCTGGCAAGCATTAGTTACATACACACTGCATGCCCCATTTTAGCATCAAGAAAACACAACTTTCACTTCATAGATGGTATTTACCAGGTGTACCCTGTAACATTTGAAAACCTAGAATATTTCAGTGCATTTATCCTCACTACATATCAGGATAGGGGATAGTCTCATATTATGTTCTGTTTTACTTAGGCATAGGAAGACTTGGAAGCCTTACCAAAAATTAATAGAATTCCTGCAGTCAACATGAAACAGAAATGCACAGCTTAACTTCCAGGACCAAAGACATATCCATGCTGTCCTCTTAGCCTTGGAAAATGCAGTGGTTTAAGCCATGACAGAAAATAAATCATATTCTCATTAATTCAATGACCAACTTAGTGCTGAATATAATACTTTTATATCATTTGTACACACCATACCTATCCTAGAAGTTCATCTGTAAAGTGTGAACATTCATTTCAATGCCTTATTTAAGACCACTTTGTTTAGTAATAAACTTGGTTTTAATTCTTATGCAGAGATGAGAACTTGAGTTTTGCTGGTTTAGGGATCCAGACTAGACTTTCCAGTACTGTCTAAATGTCTCCATTCCAGAGAATGGCATTTGGCAGTTAGTCAATTATTCATGTGTGATGCTACTGGGAAAGAACTGATGCCATAAGTATGCAGGGGATCATTACCTCTACCTCCTGTCAACATCTTTCCCAAATGGCAAGGACACTTTGCTTTTATAGTCCTTGGCTCGAAAGATGAGGCAGTTGGCAGAAATGCAGCCATAATAAGGGAAGGAGTTCAGACAGGGCAGGGAAGCATAAAAGAAGATGCTTTCTCATCTTTTACTGGAAAGAGATTTAATTCTCCATTAATACTGCAGCTACTTGCAATGGCAGTTTGGGATTTCAAAGTAGGATCTGTGGCCAAATGTGAGTGCTTAGACCATGAGTTCTCTGAAGTTCTTCTAACATTTTGTCATTAAATATAATCTGACACAAGTCATGCCAAGATGACATGAAGACCTTCCTATTGCAAATCCTTCTGTCTTAAAAAAGTCTTGAATAGCATTTTGGTGTCCAAATATGCAGTATTGCTTTGAGCTGTGAAATCTCAGAGAGCGAAAACAAACCCTCTCCATCCAGATGATACTGAATCGTAAACAGCGTCCAGTGTCTTTTATGATACAGACTGGTTTCAGAAGCTTCAGAGAAGAACATGCACATGCATGTATGCAGTCATTCTCCACTAGTGCATTCTTCCAGCTTTCAATAGTTAGCATCTAACACACATCTGCTCCCGTGCACCAGTCTCTGACACACTGCTGGGAAACCTGAAAACTGCAGAAGTATGCGCAGTGTTTGTACACTCCAGGTAAGGCAATGGCTCTCCCATGGGGTGTGTGCAACAAGAAGACTGTCAATGACTTTGTCTGATATCCATTCTATTTTCTAATTCAATGGACTAGATGCTCTTCTTACTTTAGGCACTGATCTCACATCCATTCCCCATTGCACCCTTCCCCACCCTTCTCCATGCATTAGAATCTCCATGCACCCATCTCCATGCACCCTTCTCCAGTATCAGAATACGAGGAGAGAGTCCCACTAAAGTTACAAGGTTTTTCTCTTCTTTATGTAAGGGATTTATGGCACAGAAGCTTGAGATGTGGTTTTATAAAAATCCTCCAAGTACTACAGAATTACACTACTATGAAAGCTGGTGTGAGGGAAGAAAAGAGTCCATTTTTATACGTATGTTTTAAAGAAATCTCATCTAAAAAAATTACTAGTAATTTACTATCAACTCCTTTACTTGTCTTAAATCTTATCTCTGACTTTAACTTTTCATTTCTCATTCTAAAGTGTACATCCTTCCCGGTTAAATTGCAATAAAACAAATAAATTTATTTCCTATGGATAACTACACTACAGTTAACATAGAGATGAAACAGCTGAAAGAACTTTCAAACTATTTTCAGCAGTCAAATGGTTCCTGCAAACATTCTTCATCAGGAAAAAGCTACTCTTGGCCAATTTTGACAGCCAAACAGCTGCTCTAGAAAGATATATGAAGTCTTTTAATGAGAGAAAAAAGATACCCATTAATTACAATTATCTAATTATTTTCCATCAGAATTGTCACAAACGTAAATATGGCAAGTTTTTGCTTCTGAAAAGTAAATGAGAGAATACAAATTGGCAACGAAAACAGGTCTGTTTTCTACTCAGACTACTTGTTAAAATGTACGTGTCACATTTTAATTTACAAACCAGCATATCTACTTACATATTCAGATACAGTATTTTAAATGAAAAATAATTTGACAAGTCCATCTAAAGGCATAATGTAAATTTTAGGGATTCTTGAAATAATATTTTTAAACTTTTGTGGCTGTGGCTATGACATTTAGAAAACAGTGAATGAATAAAGAAGCAAACATAATTATTTTGCCTGCTGGAGAAAAGCAATATTAATTTGGAGGCAAATTATCATAAAATGTTTTACTTAATTTGGGGAACCTTAAGCATTAATTTTCACAGGAAACAAATTTTTCATTCATGTTATGCTAGCATTATTTAATAGGCAGAATGGAGCCTCTGAATTTTGCTGCAAAAATTCAACAATTCATGAAGAAAGCTTATTTCTTCTGGATAAAATGCCATTGAAGAATTGTCTCAATTTTTTATCATTTATGGTATTTTTGTTGATTTCTTCCCTCTTTCCCCAAGAAGCAGTCCTGGAAAAAAAGTTTAGCTACATTTGGCTCATCTAATTAGATTTTCACCTGAAATCTGATGAAGCTGAAAATCAGTTCAGTTAGTTAGTTAATCCATGTGGTGGTGTTCAAACGAACCCTGCAAAACAGTGTTTATATAGGATAACATACATGCTGGGAATCAAATTTAGGTTGTTTCATAACTGTGGTTTTAAAGATGTTATCATCAGTATACAGGAAAGCACTGTTGATTTAATTACTTCTTTGTCACTTTCTGTGGAGAATATTCCCCTTTCTGTAGGCTCTTACAAAAATTTCAGTCTAATTCATATTACTATGGTACCTGGGTTGGCAACTGAGGATGGCAGACATCTATCAGGCAAGTTAAATTATGCATAAGGAGAAATACAGGTCTAAAAAAGACAGAAAATGTTTTGTTAAAAAGGCTATCTAAAGAGTAACAAAGAAACGCATTACTATTTGCTAGTTTATAATATGCATTTGCCCATTTGGAAAATGGAATTTACACATAGGAAGCATCACTTTTAAGAAAGATCAATACAATAAAATTAATGGAATTAATTTTTCTATAACAAAACCATGTATCTCTGTATAGATACCTATAAAAATTATTACATTATCAGAATTGAATATTACTGAAACCTAGCTGAGTTTTATTTGTCCATCTGAAACAGCTCAGCCAAACAATGCCAGATACTCATATTCTTTCACTCCCACATTAAATCTAGATTTGAATCAAATATACACCTATTGCGTAGTTTACTTTTGAAGCATAACTGTTGTCCAGGATATCAAAACAACATCCATTTTTCCTTTCACCACAGTAAAAATTAGTCAGAGCCAGTATGCTTGACATGCTGAAAGATCACAGAAAGGCCCCTTGTGACTCTTTCAGGGAAGATGCTATATAAACGTATTGTGTTGTTACTGCACTGAAGAGACTGCTTAAATTATCTATTGCTCATAGGTCAAAACCAGCACATTTCAAGACACAGGTCTTATATCTCAAGTGAAAGAGTAAAATATTGATTCTTCATTATATAAATTTCATCAGATACTGTGCTATTTTGCATTCATGTGCTTTGAAGCAGATTATTTCCTTCTCATTCTACCGGTTTACAAACCAATAAATTCTGGTGCACAATATTTTATTCTTATCAAAATATGTGGTTACACTCCCCACATCTGCATCTATTTTTACTTTTTTTAAGGATCAAGTGCATGTTTCTGATGCTAAACAAGTGTACTTACAGTGGCTGAAAGAGGTGATGCTGGTTTAATGGAAATGAATTGTTAAGAGAGAGCAGCATCTGGAAACGAATACTGTGTTTAAACCCTAAAAAGAAATTACAACTTCTCAATGCTTCCTTTAGGAAGCCCCACAAACACAAAAATCTTTATTCTGTTCTGGTCACTCCTTGTATTTAAAATAAAATTAAAAAAAAATTATAATTTGAACACAAAACTTATCCTGACAGTTAATTTTGCTCTTGCTTAAGCATTCACTATGAGGAACTGATGGCAGATTTTATAGTCCCTATGCCATGTTATCACTACCCATAGAACTTTTTAATATCAAATTCAGTTAGCAAGTCCTGTATATCAGGAAGCCACTTCAGGTTATTTTTGCAAGAAGAGAATAATTACTATATTTCAAGTAATACAAGGGTAATTATTCATCCACATCTACTGTCATGTTCTTAGGAGTATGGCTATCCTTTAGATTAGTCCAAATTGAACATGTCATAGTCTAGGCTCAGAGTTTACTTTTTTTATTTGTGAAATAAAGCTATGCTTCCATGATTCACAACTAAAGCCCATTTAGAACAACAACATTTAGCAGGATTTTGAAACAAACAAATTACATACATAAAGCAATAAACCCCAGATTTGTTCATTTTCCCGCATTTTCCCATGTTCCATGAAGCAACTACAGAAATGACAGGCAGACATGTGCCTGTGAACATCTTGTGTTTGTCTGTGCTGGGTCACAGAAATGGCTGAAAAAAATAACTAATTTTGCTACAGTAGCCAATAGGTGAAAGTTAAATGTAGCTGATAAGGAAGGATGCCCTCTGAGACAAACACATGCACTTGAGGTCAGTTGAGCCATTTGTGCATAAGACAAGTTTTTTAACACTTTCAGCAGTGGTGGAATATGATTTCAAACATTCCAGAACAGAGGAAAAAGCTTAAATGGGGCTACAACTTTTCCAGAAATACAGCCCAAGTGGTGGACAGACTAGCTCACAAAGTTCAAGATAGTGTTAGTTTTTATTTATTCTCTCCAAACATAGAAAGATTTGCCATCATAATGCTCAACAGCACTCACCAATATAATCTTATTAATGAATCTAAGTATTGCAAAGCATATTATTTTCGATTTCTGTGCATCTAATGTCATACACTTTAAAATATCTTCTCACTGTCTGCTAATTGAATTACCTAGAATGCCTGACTTGGGGAGGAATGTAATGTGTCATAGCTAATGATGCAGAATTCCTAATTTTGATTTTTTAAAATGAGATCCTTGTACTGTTTATCACTGAGCTTGGAAATGATCTGAGGAAAATCACCCTAGGGGATGGAAGAAATAAAGTTATAGTCCATGCTGTCTCAGGCCTGATATTCCACTGAACACAGACTGAGATTTGCCCATTCAGCCTAATTGTGATAAATTATGTTCTCTTTATTAAAGGTAACAGGGGACTACTGTCTAACAGGTAATAACTCTAAAACAGTCTTCTAGTTGTGGTTAAAACCTCAGGTTAAATTTAAGTGACTGTAGATGTGGCATGCCAGTGTTCCATCTACTACACCATTATTACAGTATTCACAGCTACATTCTCAATTAATTTTGGCACAGTGTAAAACATTATTTGCATAAGTATGGCTAACTAGACCATACTTCTACTGCATTGTTAGTTTTAATCAGATTATAACTGTTCTGAATCTGTGTTAAGAAAGACAGAGAGAAGACAGGGAATGCATTTTTGCGTTACGTCTTCGTTTTCTTGCCTTAAACCAGCCACTGTAGCAGACAGCATTCTGAAATATGCAAGAATTTAGAAATCATCCAAGTTTAAAGTGCACAGTCATAATATTGATATTATTTGCATACTTCCTTCCATATGAGAGAAAAACCCAGCCAAGAGAGAGCAATCGTTGCTGTTGGACTGATCAAAGCACAGACATGGTAAAAAATGCCCCAAACCCTTCAGTTGGGATAATAATTTCCATCTGGCAAACATATTAATTAAATGTATCCATAAACGTATTCCTTGGAAATGTATCCAAATTTTCAATCCAAACTAGTGTTTCTAAAACTGGTGTTTCCAGTACTCTCTTCACTGGGAAGACAAAACACTCCTCTGTGAATTTTAGTAAACAGATTGTTTATGTCAAAATTTTCCATAGAGATAAAAATGATAACACAACAAGCAGCTGTACTCAGTAGCTCTAAAAAAATGTCATCAGCACTGAAGTATGCAGGAGCCAAACCTTAGAGACCCTTTCTTCAAAATTTTCATCCATTTCAAACAGCAGCCAAGTGGCTTAAAAAAATAGAGAAATTTGTTTCCCAATAGATTGCATATACATTAATGAAAAGGATGTCAGCATAAAGGAAGATACGTATTATAATTTGTGGCAAACTCTAAACATAAGAGTTCTACTTTTGAACATAACTGAATCTTATTTCATTGACTATACATCTGTAGAAGGAATTTGCAAAATCCCAGTAAAACTACTACACAGAGAAATTGAGGTTACATTGAGGGATATAATGATTTTAACTGGCTTTTTCTTTTCCAGTTTTGCTGACAAGTATTTTAGCTGTCTCTCGTATTGCCTCACAGCTGGGCGACATCTATTTTTCATGCATCACTATGAACTCCTACATTGTGCTCCTAAGCAGCAGATTTCCAATCCTTAAGCAATTTGAAACATATACACCTTCGGTTCTCAAACGCCATAAGGCCATTTAAGAAGTATGGTGATTTTGATAAGAAGTGCAGGTAGATGAAATAAAAAAAATAGGTTTGCTGTAACTACCTTTACATCATGCAAAAGGATGAATAACCTGCTCTAGGTGGCCCTGCCTTGGCAAGCGGGTTGGACTAGATGATCTCCAGTGGTTCCTTCTAACCCTAATGATTCTGTGGTTCTGTGAACTCTAAAAACCAGGATGATCCAGATTCAGATTTCAAGGGCGCTTACATAAATCTTAAAAATCTGCTGCCTTTCCCTGAAGTCAGACCAAAATAGGGAATTAGGTTTCTCAGAGCATGATTCACAGCCCCATACAAGCTTAGCATTCATGGAGGTCCTCATTTCCAGTGACGAAAACAAAACAATTTCCTCCCTTAAAGAACTGAACAAAATTATTCCATCCCACTGGGAAGAAAGTAGCATGAATTAAGGAAAGAAAAAAGAACAAGCTTTATTTCAGCTTCTGTTTGATTCCTCTGTGAAAAAAAATAACTCCTGGGGTTCCTCTGAGCAGACATGCCCATTTTATACCACTTTTGATATAGTCTGATAGCACTGGAATGAAAATTCATAACATTTCACTTAGTCAGCTGCTATGTGAGTCAGAAAATAGTATGCGGAGCAACTATGCCACCTACTTTGATAGCTTGAATCACACTAAAAGGAAAAGCCCCAAAATCTCAAGTTTTAACATAGTCCAATAGCATGCACTCCATTTTTTTTTCTCTTATATAAGGAACAAGGCAAGATATAGGTCATAAAAAAAAGAAGTAAAATCTGACATTACACTGGAGATTTAATACTGATTTTTCCCTCCTTCCAATGTAATCATAAAAATAAATTCCAACTACTACAAGCCAAGCATATTAAACAAGCACAGTCTATCTTCCCCAAAAGTACTGCATTAATTGCCCTGTCAAATATTAGCAAAGTTCTATCTTTTAATGAGGAAAGTGTCAAGAATTAAGAAAAATGAAAGGTTTAGAATAATAATCATAAGTTAAAGAAAATGAATGAATGACAGTAAGAGTACAATTATTTAAAAGTGCGATAATTCGAAAAGCTAAAAAAGGAGGAAGAAGAAAAGAGAGCAAAACATAGTAAACCAGTACGAAAATGCAAACAGAAAAGCAAAAGACACATCATAAAGACACTGCACTGGCTTAGTATGAAGTCCCCTATCATCTGCCACAAAGACAGCTAGAATGCATCAGTAGAACTTGAACAGAATTAACTTGTTTGAAATAAGAATGTTACTTTACCTTACTCATTTCTTCCAAGTGTAGGATAACAAAGTCTAAACAGAACATCAAAAGATCATCAAAAGCTCAGGTTAAGGTGGAAGAATTTCATAAAATTACATAGCACAGACAGAAATGCACAAATTCAATTAAAAACATATCAAGATTTTTGAAACATTTTCTGTTGCAAAATACTAATTTATTAAAAAAAACCAAATGCTCCATGAGGAGATCAGTAGATTCAAGTAAGCTTGCTTTAGACACAAATAAAAATGTTTTTATTTTTATTTGGTTTGAAAGGCATTTAAATTTTGCATTTTAAATCACAAACACAAAATTAAAATGTTGAAACAGCTGAACTGTTGTTCAGCTGAAAAAGAAAGATTTTTGATGCTCTTATTCTATTTTCAGTAAAAGAATAATTAATATTAATAATATAGTATTTATAAAAACACTGAAATTCCAAGTCCTTTACAGTTCTGTACATATATGCTGTGCACAGCAAATTTTCTAGGAAAGAATAGCCAAATCTTCTAAAGAACCCATGACTCCACTGATAAAGATCAAAATGATTTTTTTAAAAAGTTAAGAGCTACAAGCAAGAACAGTTATAAATGTTTCAGTTAAGATCTTCAATAGACTTCATATTAATACGGACAAGCATCTGCAGAGGCACTATGGTATTGCTGAACTCAGTTTGATTAAGACAGTCAAAAAGTGATTCTCCAAATAGTAGCTTGATTAGGCTTAAAGAACTATTTCTAAATGCAAGTGGGAAGGAAGTAAGTCATGCTAAATACCAGCAAGTCAGTGAAGAACTAGAAGATGTGGTGACTGTCATTATGTGGAAAAAGGGAGAGCTTCAATATCTTTATTTTTAAATGCATATTTTAGAGAAAAGAAAATAATGGACCACATCAGTGCTTTCTGTACATATATGTATGTTTAGGCAGATGAAGTCCTGCACAGAATCATAGAATAGCTAGGGTTGGAAAGGACCTTAAGATCATCTAGTTCCAACCCCCCTGACATGGGCAGGAACACCTCACACTAAACCATGTCACCCAAGGCTCTGTCCAACCTGGCCTTGAACACTGCCCAGGGCAACCCACTCCAGTGTCTCATCACCCTTTCAGTAAAGAACTTCTCCTTATATCCAATCTAAACTTCCCCTGTTTAAGTTTTAACCCATTACCCCTTGTCCTATCACTACAGTTCCTAAT
>JANHGB010053359.1:0-42041 GCA_026283785.1 Coracopsis vasa
CTGTTTGAAAAGAAACTGGATGCTGCTTTCAGGGTTGTTTAATCGCCACTTTCTGTCAGCAGTGATTGGAGTAGCCCTAAAATCTAGTGTTGTGCAGCTAAAATCACTATTGCAGAACCTTGTGCTATTTGGGAACTTCAAAAGCTGGGGATTTGATCCTGCTTCCATTTAACTTAATGGGAATTTTGCCATTCATTTGAAGTATGTTTGAATGCTGATGTCAAACCCCACATACATAGAGATGATGTGGCTCATGTCACTTTGTCAGGTGCTCTGAGAAATCTTGCTTTTCCTGAAGGAGTCAAGGCCTACTTTGGCAACTACGGCAGTTGTCTCTTGCTTTCCCTGTCTTCAGGGGCAACATGTTTTCCTTGTTGTGATAACACTGGGGAGCTGGCTGAGCTGCAGGTCCATGGTAAGGGCTTTAGACCCCAAGTGGTGCAGGTTGCCAGTTGTGTTATGGTATAACAAATGCTCTTGCGTGGGTTTATTCATAGTTTTAACAATGTTCTGTAGAAACAGAGTGCAATCTCAGCTTTCCATCTGCATGTTTCCTTTGGTTTCTGATAAGGGGAGAAATGGAGAGTTTGCACAGCTCTCCAGGGGCACTGCTGACCTCTGGAGAGATGGGAGGTTCATTTTCCCAGGAAAAATGGAGTTTTGCTGTAGGGCAGAGCCTTTCAGATATGGTGGAAAATAGAGGTTTTATTTGCTCTTAACTGTTCATAAATGCTCGGTGAGTTCATCCTAAACTTTCCATCCAGCTGTTTAAACTCTGGAGACCTGTGACAATATGACAGAATAGTGTCAGAAGAAGTTATAGACCTGGCAGCACTCTATCGTTAACAGACCCTGACGCAATATAGTTGCTGGTGAGAAATCCTTATTATTTGAAAAAGGCACCAGGAAACCATAAAATCTGACCTTTAACCTGACCACAATTAAGCTCAGATATTGATAACAGAAATTGGAACAAAACTGCTGAGACATGGCTGTACTTGCAGGTTTAGCATGTTCCAAAATAAAGGTATTTTAGACTGCATCCTTAGCTGGTGTAATGCAGGATAAACATTGTAAAACTGAGGGAAACTCATCCTGATTTTCACACCCTTAGATCTTGATAATATGCTGCAATACTAGAGAGTAGTTTTACTGCTTAAAATACTTAGGATTTGGGGGTCTACAGAATCCAGACAAGAAATACATGTCTTGATAGTGCTGGAAGCCCAGCTGGCAGATAAAATCCCTTTCAAGCTGCAGGATTTGTGCCATCTGAAGAGTGTTATGTATTTGGGAAAGCTGGGGAGATGCTATTGAAAAGTACTGGAGCAAAATCATACAAAATCAACAGGCAAGTCCCTCTGCAATTTGGCCACTCATCTAGAAGTACTCTGCAGTGTTCAGGGGACCTTGAAACAGTATTTTTCAAACAAGTGGGTTAAGTACATATGTTATGATTGAAGGGAGACAGAAAAATGCTAGTTACCAGAGTTTACACAATGAGTAAAATGGCAGGTAGTAAAGATTAGGGCTAAAGGACAGATGTGAGGGACATCTAGTAGTGCTGGAGAAGATCTTACCAGTGCCCAGCCCACATGCTCATCATCGCACTGCTCTGGAAACCACCACTTCCTTTGACTTGTGCCTTGGGATTAAAAAGGGAAAAAGAAGCTGTTACTAGTATGTGGGTTCAGGTAGTGTCAAAGGAAGTGTGGGATGGCGAGGGAAAGGTATCATTTATTGAGGTTTAAGTACAGTCATGGGAATTCAAGCTTTTCTGTTGTCAGATTTTCTGCCTGAATCGGCACTTGTGGGAAACAGGGCATTTGTCCTGCTGGGTGCCAATAAGTCATTTAACAAATGGGGAATTCAGTCTACTGATATAATAGTGAAATTTCATTCTTATATTTTAAATGTAGGAAGGATAAAACTAAAGTTTCTGTATGTTACTGACCATGGATTTAAGTGACTTTGTAGCCAGAGAGGTTTTAAAGTCTTTCCACATTGATACTTGCTTGCTGAGTGAATTGCACTGATGTAGATAAGGTCACAATATTCTCTTATGTTTGTTTATGTGTAATTCCTAGAATACTTCATGGCTCTATAGAGGTCAGCCATGTCTGGTGGCTTCAAGAGGTGAGATGTCTCAACCTGCTCACACCGCTCACTGATCCCACAGGCCAAAGAAAGTATTTTGCCGTGTCGTGGCTTACTTATTTCTTCACTTCACACGTGCATTGCTCTGAGAAATACATAATGGAGTTGCAACATTGCTAATGCTTGTGTACTTATGTAATTCTCTCAAATAGACTCCCCTGTGGCTCCAGAGAAGATGATTAAGTTATTGAAAATATCAGTCTTTCAAATTTATCTGCATTTTTCTGAGTTTAAGGTGAAATACTGCATGTACAATGGTGTTTTGTTTTCAATGATGAAGGAAAAATGTCTTTTCAAGAAGATCCTATAAACATTAAAATATTTTTGGAAGGAAAGCTGAGCATCTTCCTCAGCTGTTTTCTGATGCTGCCTATGTTACTGACCTTGCTATGAAAGATTTGTTCCTTTTTTGCAGTTGTTTAGGATTGCTCTAGGTAGCCTAGAGTCTTAAATTAGAAAACTTCAAACCCTAACCCTACATTGCAGGGAAGAGTTTATAGCTATACACAAACTTGAATGGAAAAACATTCTTATTCCCTTGCAAAAGATTGTCATAGTTTTGGGTATTTCCAGCTGTGGGATACTTCTGACTTCCAGTTTTTGTGACTGACATCTGAGTTGATACTAGGATTAGACTGTTGTGGTTGGGAGAGAAGTGGAAGCTGGAGGAACTGCTGCTGTTAAATTTTGCAGCCAGGCAGTTGATGATAAAAATTTGCTGCAGGAGGTTGAGGAATTTCATGTGGCCTGTTCCTATGTTCCCTTATAGCAAGACTCTCTATGGCATTGACACAGAGTTTTGTCAGAGCAAGACTTAAGAAAACAATGTCTATTATATCCATTTATATACTTCAGCCATAAAACATACTGTGGGACAAAGAGAATTTGTTGTGATGCAGTTGTGCTTGGGTCACGATTGGAGTGCTGTAGACCAATTTAGATGAAAAGCTGTAAATTTGAATTTTATCTCATTTTGTGGGTCTAAAGCCGAACATTATCTAATCAGGTATTGGTTAGCTAAAGTACAAATCGAACACGGGGTCACTGGACAAGGGGAAAGGTCAAGCTTTTTTGCAGTTTGTCACTGAGGTTTTAGTATTTGCCGGCAGCCTGAATATCCGAGGGGGTCGGGAGGCTGTTGCTCAGTGGTTGTTTGAAAAGGGAAAATTGACTGCTGCTTAATCAACAAAGAAAACAAGCTTTTAAGGGATGGCAGTAATTTTTTTTAAACAAAAGCAAGGGAACACAAATTTAGTGATTTCATTGTGGTTCATGCCCTGCTATGAAAAACAACTGGGAGAGTATTTCAAAGAAAGCCTTTGAATAGGTCACCAAAGCATATGTACCTATCTTCGACCAGCATCTTCCGGAGTATGTCAAATACTCAAATTCAGGTCTCTTGCTGTTATAACAAACTCAAAGTCTTTTTCACAGGGACAATTTCTTCACAGCTCTTTTTATGCTAAACTTTTATTTCTTTACTAGGAAGGCAAAAATAGGAGCAATAAACTCTAATAAATCAAACTTGTCACAGAAGTAAAAAAATATTTTAGAGCTTTATAAAGCAGCATAAAATCTGTTTATAGAGCAGAGTATATTTTCCTGTCATGACAGTGAGGTTGAAAAACATCTCAGTTTTGGTAGAGTATGCTTGAGCTGATGCTGTTGCTTCTAAATAGAAATTCAGAGGTTATTTTTTTACTTCTCTAACATTCTTGATGTGAGTTGCTGGGGAAAGCTGCACAGCTTCCTAAAAATTATTCTGGAGCACAGGCTTTCCACTAGTTTATAGTTGGAATAGTTGCGATTTTGAGTTTCAATTATGCAGGTTTTGGTTATCTTTTGGATTTTTTTTTTTTTTTTAACTTAAATTTATTCTGGGTTCTAAGCATACATTTATCTCTATGAAAATTAATATGTTACAAAATGTAAAATTATAGGGTTTTAGAGCTGGAATCTAATGTATATGCTCCCAAATCTGGGTTTTAGCACCTTGGTTGATAGCTTGGTTTTCATGCTCTTAGCATCCAAAAACTTCCAGTATAATCAATGGTAGTTAACAGCCAATTATTTTCTAAGTATTATTTTCACACATCTTGAAACTCAAATTAAGCTATTTTGTAATAAACAACAACAATGCTGAAGAAGATAATTCGCTGTAGTGAGTGAAATCACTCTGGGAGAGAGCAGTAGATTGTCATTTTCAAACGGAAGAATAAAAGGAACAAACTCTTCATCACTTCTGAATATTTTTCTTTGGGATATGGAGTTTGTCCTAGAGTTGAGTAACTCCCACCCCCTTAATTTTCTGCTGTTGTCTGACACTCACACTACACTTGCTTTTACAGACCAGATCTTGACCTTTCCTTGAATTACTTTGAAGAGCATTAACACGCAAAGTGACTCCACACTCCACCAGGTGGTTGGAAAGTTGGGAAGTGTAATGTAGATCCCTTGTCTATGCTTTCTCTTTGTGTATGGATTTCAGCAGTACAGGGACTCCAGGAACCTTTGCAAAATTATTATTGAAGCAAACACAGGAATAAGAACGTGGGTTATTCTGTTGTTTGGAATTAAAAAGGAATTATTTATTTTATAGTGGAGGGTGGGGATGCTTTTTGATCAATTCAACACCATTGTAGGTTTGCAGATAGTGTGTTCTCCCTCAGATCAACAGACCATCCACTTCTGGCAGCTGCAGGTGGGGGTGACATCCTTACCTTTTCTTTAATACATAGGTGATGTTTTATCCCATTTGGAGATCAGCTCTGCAAGTCAGAGAGTACTCTGGCTGAGATCCAATAAAGCACTTAGGCATGGGCTTATCATCAACAGGATTATCCAGGTGTTTGAGTTAAGCATGTGCTTAGCTGCTGTGTTAAACTCTCTGTAATGGACATAGTGTTCAGTGCCACATAGGATGGAGTTCATACCATGTATCTTGCCTCGGGTGAGTATGCACGACGGTGCTTAAGACAGCTCCTCGAAAGTTGTGTACAAAAAAGACATTACTTACAGTGCTGCTAATGTTACCAGTCTGAATTCTTCTGTTGTTTGCATCTTTGTCTTGTGGTGAGGCTGTGACTGTCAGGTGCTACTGCAGTAATAGGAGTCCTGTAGCAAGGTAGACAGATGCTTCATGACCAAAGTGTCATTCTGAGAGGTGATGTCAGTTGTATACCCCTATCAGCTACCTGGGCATTAACACCAGCTTTCTCCCTGCTCAGAGGACATAGTTTATAATTACAAATGAGCAAACAATAGGTCTTTGAGTAGCAAGATATGAGCAGGTGGACTTGTCATTCAGTTTGAATTAAAGGTATTGACAGCAAAGAGGAGGTGTTGGTCCTTTGAGACGTTTTATGGGGATGGAAGAGAATTAGGACACAGGGACAAAACAGAGTAGTCTGCTGTTGTCTTTTTCTACTGTTCCTTACCTCCACTGTTCAATTCTTCTAATTATTTAGTTAACATGGTTAAGCACAGTGGGAGGTTGGTGGGATGTGATACTCTGGGGGTTTTTTTGACAAAGACAACAACCTTCCCTTGCTCAGGCAGAGTTGCTGCTTACTGAAAGGGGAGCACGAACAAGATCTGCCAAGCTCCTTTCCCTGCTCTAAAGGAGATCTTCTCAGAAAATATTCAAAACTGTATTGCACAAAGTAGTGAGAGGCTGTAGCAGCTGCCAGAAGAGAAGTGCCACTCGCCCCTATCCTGAGCCAGCTGTGGCACCAGGACTGCTGCTCAAGGGGCTGAGAAGTCATGGAGCCAACCCAAAGTCAATGTGGCAGCAGCATCAGGAAGAGGTTTTGCAGGAGGCTGAGTGGGTGCTGATATGGCATAGCTGTGAAATTTCGCATAAACCATTGTCTCAATTAAACCTGAACTAGTTTGTGTAGAATTGACTATTTCTCCACCCATAGTGGATGCTCCACCATGTCCTTGACTTTGGGAGCAGGAAATTGCCCATTTCATGGTATGGTTCTAAAGGCACAGAACCTCTCCTTAGGTCTGTGTATGTATTCCCCACAAAGCCATCAAGGTTTTAATTTAATCAGAAGGAGCATTAACTCCTGAGGGAAGCAGAGTGAAACCGTAAGGGTCAAGTGGACTTAGAAGAGGAAAAGGAAATTTTGTTACCTTCTTCAGAGCAGAACTTGGGGGATGTTTCAGGAATTTGTATTCCTCTTCAGAATGTGAGGTGATTGTTATTTACCCAGGTAGATTTTACTTGAGTCCAGTAGCACTTTGTCCAAGCACTAAAAAAACTGAGTAAAAAGCTGACACTGGCGTAGATTTATAAACTTTAAAAGATGAAGAAAAATAATTGAGATGTGTCAGTTGTCCCTTTAGAAGACAAAACTTGTAAATTGAATTTAGCCATTAAGAAAGATAACATCAGAAAGAAAAATCAAAAAGATAGAACTGAAGAGAATAATAATTGCATCTGGTAGAACTGACAATCAGTCATAATTCTTCCCATTAAATAAATATGTTATAAAAAAATCATTATGAAATGCCACATTATGTAAGCCAGGATTCAAAGATGAGTTCTTTGCATTAAGTACAGGAGATGCCATTAAGGAAAACAGTCAATATGTCACTAAGCCATGGCCTGTAAAATTAAATTGATTTGGTAAATGTAAGTAAGATAGATCTGTTTGCTTTCATCATCAATTTTGAGTGGGTGAACAGGTGATGTCACCAACCTGGGAGCGATAAAGATGCAGGACCATCTGGAAAGCTTTGTGATGGATGGGCAACTGCTTTTGGATAGTGACAGTACTGCGGTACTTTGTCACTTGGGATGCAGTACTTAATAACTTTTCAATACCATCATAATAAATTTCACTGCCTTATTAATATAGAAATGGTGAGTTATTACTGTGATGGCTATTGTAAATAACAAGAGATGCAGCTGTCAAAAGCTGATTGTTTGGGCATGTTTCTTTAAGCAACACAGTTGACTTGGGATAATCAACGTATGTCTATACAGCAGAGTTTATTGCTCTTGTCAAAAGAAAAAGCTGCATTATTCAAAAATTATATGAAGTCCATAATAAACAAGTTTAATATATTATCAGACTTTTCCTATAAGTTTCCTAACATAGAACAATAAATCACTTTTAATAATGCCTTTCTGTGTACAATAATATCCTTATGCTGTAATAATGTCTTTTCCTAACTATTCACCAAACATAGAAGTTCTGAAAAAACAGAAAGGTGTCTCTCACTCATCGGAACACTTACAAAATTAAATCTACCTATTTCATTAAAAGGCTACTTTGGGTATAAAGCTGATGGGCTCTAGCTGTGTCTTTTATTTTTATTTTTATTTTTTTTTTATTTTAATTGAACAGATGTAGTTAAAAGTAATCTATGACAAGAAATACAGACAAAATTATAACCATGTGTCCCTAAATACTGGCAGGAAAAAGCATCTGTGGGTGTTTTATGAAAAGCCCAGGACTGCTCTGTGACATTGCTGCTAATGTCATTGGTCTGAGGACTGGAGAGAAACAAAATGCATAGATAGCTGTTAGCAGAAGATGAATTACCAGATCAATCATTTAGCACCATTCAGAGTATTATGCCATTGTTCCCTGTGAAGATAATTAAATCAATGATGTCTTTCTTATTTGTGTAAAGAGACACAAACTTGTAAAGAATATCCAAAGCTTCCAAAGCTCCTCAGACACTATTTCTGTTGTTTTTTGTTTTGGATTTTTTATTATTTTTTTTTTTTTTTAACCTTACTGACTTTGCCTTTCAGGCTCTAGCTTTGTCCTTCTTTTCAATTAAATGTCTCTCCACCATTTCTATGACTGCTGAAAAGAAAGCCAGCAGTCTATTAACAGGCAATAAAGTTCAGGAAGCCTAAGACTAGTTTCTTGGGTCAGAGGTGAAAATTGCATACTAAATGAAACAAAGGTGTGTCTTGATGGCTCAACAAGGAGGGGAGAGACAAGTATACATGTGGGCAGGAGGAGATGGTCATCATTAAACAGAAGCAAATGAAGACAGGAGTTAGTGTATGGCAGAATTATTATTAACCCTAGTGAACACATGCACTTTTTAGAGGATATAGCACTGAGATTTGGTATTTAAACCACTACCATTGAAATTTGGGCATTTGGTTTAATAAAGACATTACTGAACTTTAAAAACAAAACGAGAACCTCAAATCCTGCTTGCCAAAGCCTACAGACTGGGATGTGTTTGTCAGAATGGTGAAAAAATATACTTATTTGGAAGTAGAGAATAGAAAACAATAATTGGCTAATTGGGGTATTTCCACCCCAGAGAGTATTACTACAGCATTTTATTGACCTGACATGCCTCATGTTTCCTGGCTGAATTGTAGTGGCACGTGCAGGAGTGAGGACATGGGTTGTCATAATCCCTCCTGATATTCTGTGATCATGTTAAATTTGGCACATACAATCAGCATTAATTTGGAAAAAAATACAAATGTTAAGTAGACCTTCCTTTTAAAATACAGTTTTAGCATTTAGCATGGAAAGATGTAAAAGATCCCACAAAAAGCGTAACATTTCATCAGGTGAAGCCTATGACATAAAGGGGCTCTTGTGTATAGTGGGTTTCCCAAAATGTTGTTCTTAGTCTTAACTTGATGAAGTGTATTGGCAACATGCATGAAGCAGGCTTTTTACGTACTGTGTTGGAGACCTGGTGTGTAGCTGTTCAGGATTCCTGAGGGTAACTTTCTGTGCCCTCCTACGTTCTTAAACTGGCCTCAACTGGTAAATTGGATTTCAAAAAGTGTAGCTATGGCTGTATGGGTATTACATTAAAAATTCAATATGAATATTCATATTTTCTAAGAAATTTGTGGTCATAGTATTTCTGTTGCTTACAGCAGAAGCTATTTCAAAGCCATGGCAATAATGCTGATTTTGTGCAAAAATGTAAATCTCCTGGATAGGAAAATGGAAGTTTAGGTAAGAGAAAGCTTCAGCATTACTGCATTTACAGAAAATTTTCTTTAAAGACAAATTCAAATAGTGATAACCTCTGCACAAGCTAAAATTTGCATGTGAATGTGGAAAAAGTAATTTTTCTTACTAGGTTTAACTTGGCATCAACCTACTGAGAATACCTACAATGTCTAGGCACCCGAATAAGCAGTTAACAAGGAAGAGAGAAAACAGTTTTTCTGTCTCCCTTTAATGCTAAACCCAGAAATTATCCTACCAAACCCTCTGTGTTTGAAGAGAAAGACGGTGCTGATGCCCAGGGAGAGCACCACTGTGTTGCAGTCCCTTGCTGTGACCTTTGAAATATGCCTTCTTTTTTGCACAGAGGACAATATTTTACTATTTTTCCCCAGGTAAGACTATACAAAGAGGCCTTTTTTCTAATTTGTTTGAAGATCCATGGTCTCAAAAACATTTCCCTTGACCAGCTGACCCCAGGCAGTCCACTTCTCTTTTCTTCCCTTGTCGCTATTTTCCTCCTCCTCCCACAGCCAGTGCTACTATCCTCCACGTGGTCCAAGAACCTTGTAGTCGGCTGGGATCCTTGTTCAGCCTTGTGAAAAATCTTGTAATTTCCTTCTGCACAGCCTCTTCTAAATCCTTTGCAAGTCCCATCCATCTCTGGCTCTTATATCTGGCCCTCATCGTCCTCACTTCATTTTTCAGTAGGTCACTGCCATAATGGTCACCTTTGCCTCTGGCATTCAGTGTGTACACAGTTTGCTAACCTGATTGTCTTTAAGTGCTTGCACAAATTTTAGTCTTCTGCTGCATCCTTTTCTATCTTAGCTCTCCTCATGTCAACATTTCAGTGTCCATCGGTCCATCTAGGCTCAGTGCTTCAATGCTTTTGGGGACACAGTCTTCCCACAAACTCTTTCCTGTGCTTGAAGTATGACCACTTTTACCCTTGGGAAAGCAGCTCAACTCCTACCAGTACGGGGCCCTGCTAATTCCTTTCAAAAGTTGTTTTTTTTTTAATCAAATAATCCCCCAAATTGGATGGCTAGCGTTATGAAAGTGGCAGCATCTCAACTACTGTCCTCAAAACCTGTTCCCTACCACTGATGCAAGTGAAGATGAATAAAACGTGGTTCTGTTTAGTCAGAAATAATGATGCCTTGTTTTCACAATAGTTTAAATAATTATTTGAATATTACAACTTTAACAGAAGCTGCTGTGTCTGTGAAGAAAGCCACATGGTAGGGAATTAAGCTTGGTAAGTGTGACTTGTTTGGCATTTGCATTCAAATACTTTTTTGCTTCTGGAGCATTTTTCAGACTTGACTATCTGCTCTCACCACCCATGACAACAGTGCATAAGTAGAAGATGAAAATTCTGGTTTTCAGCCCCAGCATTCCTGAATAAAATTTAGCTGACTGCAACAGTATCATTTATGGTGTGATTTTTAGTGGTTGGAGTTTGAATGGGATTAGAATAGGTGCTTGAGCGGCTTTTGTCCCCATGCTAATGCCCCTGCAGCAGTGGGAGTCAGGAGGAGTGAAATGATGACCTGAAATAGCAGACGGCTACAGAGCTGGATTAATGTGAAATGGGGCCCTCATCCCATCCAGGCTGGAAGTCTTCAGCCAGCCTGGGGGCACCCGTGCCATACCCCATCCAGGTTTACGCCCAAGGTCTACCCATCAAACCCCGTGCCACTGAGCCTTTGGTTCTTCCACAATGAAGAGATTCCCCACAGTGGGCTCCAGCAGACCTGACAGGATGATGAGCTATGTGCCATGCTGAACATGAAACAGCAGAGAGATTAAAATCCAATTTGCCCATATTCTGATGGGCTTTGTGTATTTTTTTTTTTTTATGCATGACAGACGCATTTGATGTGTTTGGAAAATTTGGCAGTAGCATTCCTCCTCCTGTGATATTGCCAGGCTTGATCTGTAATGCTGAAGAAGGAAAAAAACCAAACCCGTAGTGTTGGGAATTATAAATAATTTGATGCAACAGGTTTAAGTTACCATTTTTGTGGTGAAAAGAAAAGCTTAGCATGATCCAGATTTTCCTTGGTTTCCTCCCATTCTGCTGAGAAGCAGAGGTATTCACATTTCTTTGTCTAACAGTTTTATAATGTCTTAAGAGATTAACAGTGAGCATGAATGAGGGGCTGAGGATTAGACGACAAAAAGCCTGGGCTGTCCACTACCTTGTTTGCACATTTTACATTTTTCAGCATTGCTGTGTGAGTATAGAAACTAAAGAAAGATAATAAGGACCAGAGTCCCAAAAGTGTTTAGTGATTCAAAAAAATTCAGATGCCATGTCAGAACTGACAGAATGATGGAGCATTATGTGGCAGGACCCACTTTTTTGTCTTAGGGTAAGCTCTTGCCCTGAGTGAATGCAGATGTTATCGCAGGATCCCAGACAGACAGTCAAGTGAAATGTGACAAGCTGTCAGCAAAGTTACACTACGTTGAGTTTGCTAAAATATCCCAAAGCTTTATACACAGTTTATGTATATATATTTATTTTTATATATACCTATATATATTTATATATATATATAAAAAACTCTTAGCTCAATCAGGGAATAAAAAGCGGATGGGGGAGGCAGGGAATGGTCACAGTAACCTTTCCAGTCGGGAATCCTTTGAATAGTTCAGATATGGCTGTAAAATTTTTTCAAGAGTTGGGGAAAATTATCATCTGAAATATCTGGAAGGTTAGATTGGCATCAGTAAAACTTTTGAAAGCAAAACTCAAGCATGGTAAGGCTGTTAACCACATGTCATACCATGTCAGTCATTTCTTGAATGATTTGGGTATTTACCCCTGTGAAATGCTTAGTCAAATCAGTAATAGCAGTCAGCAGAAGTGGATCCTACCAGTGCTCAGCTTGGCTTTCTCTTTAGCGGAGTATCAGCTTCAGAATAGGAATTTCATAAGCAATTGCAATTCCTTCCCTGGTGGTTTTTTGTTTTGGTTTTGGGGGGTGTGTGTGTCTGTGTGTTTTGTTTTCTGTTTGGTTTGGGGTTTTTTGTTTGTTTGTGGGTTTGGGTTTTTTTTGTTTTTAACCTAAGAAATAGATGCAAATGAGCTGGTAAAATTGCAAACTGAATGGCAAAAAGGATGTAAAGTGAACTGATTAAAACATGCTAGGAAAACACAGATATATGTCAGGGCAAATCAATGCAAATGATCTGAATTCAGATGCTCTGAAGTCATAATGAGGCTCAGAAAATGACTTTTGTTTTTAATTTGGGGTCTGCAAGAGAGATTTGTTTTGTAAATGTTGTAACAAGATATAAGCTTCTTAAATTTTGAGTAGAAAAAGAAGGGCCTCATTCTGCATAATCTTAAATATTTAACTGTCAAGAAATCTGCAGGAAAGTGATGTTATTTATATGCCAACACAATCCTAGCACTGTGCCCAGTCTTTTCTTTTGTTTTAATACTTCGTTATTTAGAAAATATATACTGTGAAACTCTAGGATTTTTGCACATGCAACCGATTTTCACTTTTGAATTAGGACTGTGTCAGGTTCAAGTTTTACGTGATTAGAAGACAGGGAGCTAAAATACTGGTGTTTTCAATTTATTTCACAGTTTTATTTTGAAGGTATATTTCCTTATTCAGGCAAGTAGATTTTGATTTGAAAATGCTAAAGTAAATTGCATGTCTGTTTTGTGAGTAATATATATAATCATTCACGGGAACCCCTTTAATAGTCTGTATTCTTGTCTTATTACAGTTAGCTTAAGCCTAAATTTAATGAGAAGGCTGTTTGTAGTGGCACAAACTAATACATTTTGCTAGAATATGAGTTGCAGTATGTTCATTCTTTTCAAAGCAGAGCAGAATAATGCATGTGATTTATAATCAATTTAGGTCTCCTTTTGAATAAGATGATCTTGCATTATTTGTTTCTATATACTGCAAATATTAATTTACTTCTGGAAGCAGGGGGAAAAGGGAAACATAGCCAGCCACAATTTAGTGCAATTTGTGTTACAACAAAATGTATTACCAGACAACGCAACAACCTTCCCTGATTTGGAAAAATGGGATGCAAAGACGCTTAAGAGATGACATCTCGCATAGTATTTTTGCAACACCCCCTGAAGTAAACAATCCAACTAAATTATGCATATGGAGGAAATGATTGAGAATATGTTTAGCTGGTAATCGTGCTCATGCTGAAGTTTTAAA
This sequence comes from Coracopsis vasa, assembly GCA_026283785.1. Lineage (NCBI taxonomy): Eukaryota > Metazoa > Chordata > Aves > Psittaciformes > Psittacidae > Coracopsis > Coracopsis vasa. The sequence continues at coordinate 13,328 of JANHGB010053359.1, forward strand.
TTTCATCTGTCTGCTCAGATCTATTGTGATCCATTAAGTGGCTTCCTTTTTTTCTGACAAATTGAATGCTGCAACTGCAAGGAGCTCTTTTGTTCTTTTAATTCAGTCAGCATGGAAATGATTTTCTCATTTCAGCCCCTTTTCTGTCCTCTCTTCATTGTGTCAATAAAATAGAGTTGTGCAGAGCTGCTCTAATCAGCTTAGAGTGCTAATTCATTGCACTGGGATGCTATCTGGGTCTGGCTACAGGTGGGCACTATAAGGGGTCAGTCTCCAGGGGAGTCTAATTGTGTCTCACTTGAGTCTTGTTTGCAGAATAACTGAAATCTCAAACCCCAGCTTAAGAAAGGAAGGGAAAACTTGCAAACACAGGCGTACTGGAGAACACGCGGTCTCTAGATGCACCACTCAGTCTAAAAGTTTTTATTTTGATGCTCTTTGGGGAAGGGAATGCTTTAGTTCAGTGGCAAAAGATTAGTAAGAAACTTTGTAGATCATAAAAATCTAAATAGGAACATGGTCATTTTGAGATACAGGTGTGCAAGAGAGAAATGGATGCCATGGTGTTTGTGAGGGGTTTCGGGGGAGGCTCGTCTCTAAATTTTTGAGGCTTTCAAGACACTAGCAAAAACAAACAAAAAAATGTCTTATTTAGATAACAAATCTTCTCTGCATGTGCCGGTAGTGGTCTTGAGCAAGCTTTTTGCCAGGGCACCAGGGTACATGGTGCAAGAGAGTCTGCCCTGCACTGAGGAGCCCACAAAATCCTCAGGCAAGCGGGGCAGGGAGCCCAGACTGTCCCAGTCCCACCCCACAGTGCCTAAACCTCGCAGCATCCACTTCCTTGCAGCACTGAGGAGCTGTGGTAAAGGCAGCAGGTGATGCTTTCTGCTGGGAGATGCTGGTGGGGAAAGAGGTGGGGATGCCAGGTAATGTCTCTTGTCCCTTTATCCCAGGATGGGGAGTGTGGGAGCATCTCCCCTGGGATGTGTCTTTGCCTCTGCCAGCCCTGCAGCCTTGGGCAGCCCTGACACTTTTTCCATCAGGGACTGAGCAGCCAGAGCCCAGATTTCCCTTAGAGATGTGATTGTTGCTGCCAGATCTCTTCCTGATATATAACACCAGCACCTCCAGTGATGCAACAAGCACAAGTCTGCTCCTAGTGCTTGCTATGCAACCAATGGATATGGCAATGGGTGAAGTAGTAATTATGGATCTCCTACCAAAAATTTCTCAACACCTTGAAGATGGCAGAGCAGCCTTGGCACACCTCCTCACTGGGGAGGAAGGGTACAGCTTCTTGCAGAGCAGCCAGTGACTGCGGAAAGAAAAATGCAATAAAAGTCCTAGAGAAAACGGAGCAAACCATATATTTCCTTAATGGCGTAGCAAAAGGTAGCAGAAACTTGATTTGGGCATCAGTTTGGTTTTAAATTGACATGAAGATTTTTCACACAGAATGCATTTCTGTGCATGCCTGCAATTGCTCATGCAAAAATTGGGCACTTTTTGGAATTGCTTTAAAAATCTCAGTCCTGAAAAAAATACTGGGTCACCACTAGCCTCTTGTACCCCCATGTAACTGAGGTGTTCATTCACTTATGCATAGGAAAAGTGGAGAGGGCATGGCTGTGGCACAAGGCCCTGGGGCAGAGGCAGCTCCTCTTCTGGAGCACAGGGTGTCTGGGAAACAGAGATGTGACAAGGTCTCCCAAAAGCTGGTGCCTTTTCTGCAGAGAATCCAGTGGTGGCTGCAGAAAGGATTTCAAGGCAAAGTGGGCTCTGCACGGCATCAAAACATCATCCTTAGCTGCTTCCATGACTGCAGTTGTACTTCCCTCCAAAGTGAACCTGGTTGAGTTTGGGCAGGACTGTTCTCCATGGGTGTATTTCCTACAGAAGCGATAAGCTGTCAGTCTATTGTGGTCGGTTTGTGGCAGAGCTGCTACCATGAAAATTAGTTAACATACCTGAAGACACCCTTGGGCAGGAAATCATAGTGCTGCTCTGTGATTCAGGGGTGAATAGGATCTCTCTATTATCAAAAACTCCATCAGGGAAGAGGAAATTAAGTTCCTAATTAGACAGTGTCCAAAGGAAGAAGTGAGGCATTGAAGAGATAAAGAAAATTGAGAGGTAGCTGATGCACGTATCAGGCTAATGATAGAAAAGGAAATAGTAGAGCTTGAAAGGTCACTGACCTTATTAGACTAGGAGAAAAGTAGTAGATCTTCAAAAGCTTTCACCTATGTTAGGTTGACAATGTGTGAAGTTCTCTAGATGGTCAGAGAGGAAAGACAGCCCAGAAAGAGCATGGGAACAAATTAGGTAGATTACAGTGAACTGCATAAATGCAGCATGAAAAGCGTATTTAGAAAAGAGGAATTCAGACTAGAAACAGGCAAAAATGTTTCCTTATTTGATGAGATTTCTTTTCAGTACAAGTACAGGATTTTCCTTCCCGCTTAGTAATTATTATTTTTTTTTAAACTGTCCATTAAACTCAGTAATGACTCCTCACTGGGTATAACATCTCCCTAATGAAGTATTTACTTTCTGCTAAACTGAAATATTTCAGGGGTAGCAATTCTGAATATTAACTTCAGCGAGATGAAGATGGTGCTGCTAATAATAGCTTTGAATTTAGTCTTTGAATAGAAGAAACACATTCTGCATCACTTAGTTAAAGCATTGCAGCTGCCTTAGTGGTAAGAGACTTTTACCTTGGAATACCAAACCTGGCCAGCTGCAAGAGTTTTAAGACCTGTTATAGGCTATTTTCTCGGTAGGTAAAATCTCCCTGGCTATTTAAATGAGATATTACAAGAAACAAGTCTGTAGCAAGTCAAATGAAGTACCCCTAAAGCCTGCCTCCTCCTAGCCTCTCTTCCTGCAGCAGTTTTCTGTTGTACCTGGGTGATTTCTCAGGGCCTGCAAGGCCTGATTAAAATTCTCCCTGCTGCTTCATGTACAAGCATGGGTTTGAGTTTAGAGGCAAAGTTGCTTCTCTGTCTGTCTGGTAAATGCTTAAGTTTTCTTTCTCTGACTGTTGGTAGGAAAGGGGGAGAAGGAGTGCAAAGAAGAAAGAAGAGGAAATTAAAAGTACAGCACTGTGTATTTTTCATGCAACAGGACCAGTTCATTTACAATTTAACATAGTAGCAGTTTTTCAGTCAAAATAAATGAGGACAAATTCTGTGCTGGTGAAAAATGGATGTAACACTGTGACTTTCCTTTAACATAAACAGAGTATGAGCTACTCCAACAGGACCGTTATAAACCCAATGTAAAGACAGACCATGAAAAAGCCTATTTTTTTTTTCTTTTGCTGGGAGAAAGTTATATGGCTTTTTTTTTTTTTTTTTAATGCTGTGAATAACAAGGTGGTTGTATTCTGAAATTAAAAAACCCTTTGCAGACAAATGGTACCATGTGGCATTTGACAAATAAGGCAAAAGATGCCTCCTAAATCTACCTTGAAGAGCTAACGCTTTCGCATCATCAGAAACAAAACACTTCATATCTTTATTTGGTGCTTGGGATTCCATCCTGAAGAAGAGCTGCTTTGTAGGACTCCAGCTTGGAGGCCAGAAGTGCTGCTAAACCCATTGGCAGAAGAGCAGTGCATACCTTCATCCTTAGGAGGGCTCTGCAGAAAGGCATTAGGGGTGCTAAAGTTCCCAGAGATGGAGAAGGGCTGCCATCCCTGATTAGATGTGGTTTGTAATAGTATCGTCCTGTTTTCACTCACCACAGTAGAACATTTCTACTAGGCTAACAAGGCACAGGGTAATGAGAAACATGCCAAGTTTAAGGGAAAGAGGAGTCGAACCTGCATACAGGAAACAAATGTGATCAATTACCCCAAGTGTAGAGCTCACAGATACCTTATCTTAAGGCTCCTTAAAATAAGAACTTGATTGTTTCCAAATGCGTCTAAGAAGCTAGTGATAGAAATGCATTAATACAAGAGACACATGAGATTTTATTACCTCTAAAAATTGTTATTATTACTTGCTTTGAAAGATGTGGAAGAATCAACACAACTGTCTAACACATGATCATAGCAATAAATATATGACTACCTATGCACATAGGCTGTACATGTAGAAGCAGAGTTTTCACATTTTGTTTTCACAGTAATCCAAACAATATTTCAAAAAACCACCACTATTTGTTGCCATATAACAATCCTCTCTTTCAGTTTATTTTTTTATTTTATGGTTGGGGATTTTTTGTTGTTGTTGTTAGTATTGGACTTGTTTCTTCAAAAGTTTTAAAAAAGATGTTTTCCTAGTGATTATTCTTGTAGGTGCTACACTGTCTGTAGAAGGCTACTGAACCTAAGTTGACACTGGAAATGGAGATAGCTGAGATTTCTGACAAATGGTGTGTTTTCTGAAGATACATTAGGAGCAGGGAGAAATGTGTAATGGCAAGCTTGTATGAAGGTGTGGTGTTGACCTAAAGTTGTGTGACTCTACTAGATTTTTTTATGTAAATCTCCTATCTTTAGGACAGGAATATATTCTTTTTCGTGAAACTGCTACTGTCTGTAAGATCGTCACCCATGGATGAATTAGCAGGAGAAGGGAAGCCGCTGTGGGAAATCTAACATGCTGCTCCCTTATATGCAAGTCCCTCTGGAATTAGCAGGAGTTGTGTGTGAAGTATGATGGAGGTATGTTACCCAAAACCTATGACTGCATTGGAGTAATCGCCCAAGATGAACATGGCACTTCTTATACCTTGTGGGTGGGTTTACACAGGCTGAGACTGTGACTTGAGCAAGGCAGAATGCTGCTGCTTGTTTTAACAGGAGTAATGCCAGCCTCTCATATTTCCTTCATATGATGGTGTTCCATAGGAAATAAATTTAAAAGTTGGGCATTCAGGACTGGTGTATCAGTAGAAGGAATCAAAATACAATTCTGGAGGGTTTGGTCAGTAGAGACCAGACTAGATTTCGAAGGAATCTGCTCACATTTTTTTTTTTTATACCACCACACCTGATCCACCTTTGTATAATGTGGGCTGAAATGAGGGCTAGAACATTTAAATTTTGCTAGACATCTGTTGATATAGGTGTTGTTATGTAAGGGGGTTATTGCTTCATTCTGCAGGGGCAGGCTTGTTGCCTTGAAAATGTTTGCGTCTCTCCTGGGATGATAAATTCAGCAGCATTTTTAACACCCTATTCTATTTGGCATTGTTGTTTCATGTTTGAGATAAAAAATAAGTTGTTCTAAAATTCATGCACATCTACAAATTCCAAAATAATCAAGTGTTTATTACAAACAGTCATTTAAGTGCAACTTAAACTCTTCAGACATGCTTGTTACAGTAATGCATGGGGTGGTTGTTTCAGAGGACATTCAGAATGTAAAAAATAAGTTTCAGGCATTTAGCTGTGATTATATTCAATACTGACCTGTTATGGTTTATTAAAGTTCTGCACTTTAGCCTGGAGACATTTGCTAGTGCAAAAGTAATGGCTGCTTTAACATCCATGTACAAAAGTGGAATTTAAGAGATTAACTTGCGTTTGACCTACTTCAGCTCTCCTGGTAATGAGGGGTGCAGAGGCACAGAATTAATTTCTCTCAATTTGTGGCTCTCAGGGGTGCTGCTAAGTTTGAGAGTGCTTAAATTTTAAGAGTCTCCTGGTGTGCTGAGAAGGTTTTGTTACTGCACAGAGTTCTGTTAGCGGCAGGGACTGAAGTGCCAGTTTTATCTATTTGATTAATAGCCTGATTGAGTTTTAGTGTATCGTTGAAAGAGAAAAACCATTTTCTCTCCCACTCAAGCAACATTTTTCCCCACATACACTGATTCTCCTCTTCCACCCAGTAACAGCAACTCAAAACATCCAACAGACTGAGAAATGTCTGCTTGGCTTAAGTTTTAGTCTGCAGCTCTCAAGATGGGTTTTATATACCAGACCTGTCTCACCCTCACAATAATCTTGAATTTATTTAGGATCTGCTGTATGTTTGTTGTGTGTGATATTAATGGGCTTCATTTAGCAAGGTATAACTCAGATTGGTATTATTTGGAGTGATACGGTTTTAAAAGGTAGCAAATAACTGTGCAATTATTACTCCAGTGTTATGTCTTTTGCCACAGTATTAATACATCTGAAGAGATTTTTGGCAAGGCAATTTATACTCTCATGAAATTGGCTGTAATTGCTGAATGTACAACATTTCCTTTTCTCCACGATTTTAAAAGGTCTGGTTTAATTCCTTATTGATACACTTCATCTCTCCTCTTCCTTTTAAAATAGCGGCTGTTCAGTGGAAGACTTGTTTGTCCAGGATCAGTACTGACATGATATGATTTTTTCCCAGCTCACTGCAGTTTATCAAAGAAATAAACAGAGGAAGCAATAACACATGTAGTTACTATCCTGTATCAAATATGCATATTGGAAAATAGGATAATAAAGATAAAAGATTCCTAAAGTTTTCTAAATAATTTTTTATTTATTTATCACATTATCACATAGGAATATTGGTATTGAGAGTTTATATTTTCTAGAGATTTTGAAGTAAAAGCTACTTCTGCTTCTGTGAGATCTCCAGTTACATCATAGCACAGAAGAGCCTGAAGACTGCATGTGTATATGTTACTGTTTGCCAATAAGCACAATATTAAGCATATAAATGCATATTAACCATAGCAAAATAAAACATGTATGTTTGTGTTTCATAACATATATGAAGAAACAAACAGTTGTGTCAGAACTCATATCAGCATGTGCAATGCACTTCTACAAGAATGCAATGGTATTGTGTAACATTTACCTATCAATTTAATAGAGGCTAATTGTCCTGAGATGCTTTTGTGGAAGTTCACAAAGCCTTTGCCAGGTTTGATTGTCAGATCCTCCTTCCAAAACATGGTGATTGCACGAAAATGTAGTTTCTCTCTTGATCTGTGATACATCAATAAAACAGTTCTAGCTGCTTATTTTCAGCAAGCCTGGACTGATCAGTGCTTTTACCTTAAGGAAATGGCTGATCTTTTCAGGTTAAGGAAATCAAGTTAGATTGTTAAAATGAGGTTTTATACACAGAGCTCTTCCACAGGGCTTCCTGTAAGGGCATGCACAATGACATACCTCACTGCAGTTGGTTTTGACGTATTAGAAAGCCATGAAGAATTTTCCTGGGTTTTTGGGGGAGGGAAACCATTTTGAAGTTTCACTATTAAAACATAAACCCACATTCCTATGATGAGTTCTTAAAAAAAAGCATCAAGGCCATCCATTTCAACCCTGGAGAAGCATTTCTTGCTATGATATGCTTTCTTGGTTTTGTGGGAATTTTTAAGATACTGTATTAAGGTTTGCTAAAAGAAAAAAAAAAACAAAAAACAAACCCTTGAAAAAAAATTTATTTTAAATGCTTTTTACACTTCTTTCATCCTTTTTAGTTGTTGCCATATATGCTTCAGTGAAAAGCAACAGCACCAGTACCCAATCCACTGTAGAGTTAATGTCCTGCTCTTTCCCTGCTGCTGAGAGTTGGAGAGAGTTTCCAGCTCCACTTTTCCTAGCAGCTGCCAACGTTGTCAGCACTGATCTGTCAGAAAGGATTTTTCCTGGCAAAACTTTGAAGCTCCTTTCTGACATCCCCAACAAACTAATTGTTGTCTCCTGCCTCCGAGAGTCCTCTGAAGTCCCAACGAGTTAGTGTCTTCTCAAGAGATGAGAAGGGGGACTCACAAAATCAATTTATCAGGCTATTACGCATTGTCATCAGCCAAAACAAAAACCTGCTAAAGACAGGAGAAAAAGAAGAAGAAATGGGTCTCTGAGAAAAGGTTACAGAACATCCATCTTCTCTCCTCTTCCGATTGTTTCCTTTCTTTACCCATTTTCATACCCATTTCCCTCCACTAAAAGACACTTTATGACAAGCATTGTAATCTCTTTAGACCAGGGGGGAACCTCTTCTTTAGGACCGAATCTTTGCAAGGCATGAGTGACAGCGGGAAGGGGTCCAATTGCCACTGAAGACACTAGGCAATAAATCATCCACCCTGGCATCAAGTGGCTGGACTAGTCCCCACTTCCTGATGGCCACCAGAGCCTGGCTGTGACAAAACAGCTATTGTCAGTGCCCAGCAGCCACATTCCCTCCTTCTCCCTGCCGAGGTTTTAAGTTTACCTAAGGCATAAGAAACACACATCATAGAATAGAGGAAAGAAAAAAAAAAAAAGGGAAAGTCCGCTGTGGGGAGGAGAAGGGACGTGTGACAATGATGCTATCATCACGTACTTTTGTAAGTCCAAACAATACTAGCGACCGAAGAAGTGCCATCAGGTTTTTATTGCTAATTACTAAAATGTCTTTTGAAACCCTCCAGTCCAGACGGTGATTGTGTTGGCATGTTTCTAAGACTTTTCATTTCTAGGTGACCCCTGGTGCTGTGGTTACTCTTTAACCGTGGCAAGGCAGTGCTAGGAGGTGTGTGCTGTTATAAGCACAACAGCTCTTCACTAAATAGAACAATCTTAAGGAGGAAATACTGGATGGAGAAATAAGTGCTTGTCACCCAGATAGAAAGATTGGAGCGTGTTTTGGATTCTTTCAGGCCAAACCCAAAGATCTTTGCATTGTCAGGTTATCACACCGAATACCATCGTGAGTGTTTTAACATTTGCTACTCAGTTGCCATAAAGGAAACTAAAAATAAAATAATGCGTCAGGTTTCTTCCACCAGGAGGCTTGTGCACTGCTACTGCATAAAAGACGTTTATAGATAAGTTGTAATCAGCTTGGAGTTACATATTAACAGATGAGTTATGGTAAAGAGAGGAATAAAAGACTGTAGTGGGACGAGTCTTTAAATCTGAAAAGCCTCAGAAGGTCACAAAAGGATAAGAGTAGCAGAATATTTATCACTTCTGCATTTTTATCCTTATTGATTTTCCACCCGGTGTCATTAGGGTGTTTCCTTTAGACAAATGAGCTAGAGAACACTAACCATTTACTAATTATTGTTGATCCTGGGAAAAATGACCTGTTCTCTCCAGAATACCCCTCAACTTAGTGCACTTGCTAAATGTGCAAGAGAGGAACTTGACTGTGGAAATTTAAATAATGAATTAGTTAACGCACCATTGACTCTTTTATTCAGTTGTGGTAAGTGGAAATCTATGTGCGTTTGTTTCCCAATGTGCTGCTGTTCTGTATGTCCACTGCCCCAGTTCTCAATTATAAGAACCATTTGGGGTATGAGAATGCAATAGATATTAAAAAAATAAAAAAATGCCTGGAACTCTGTAGTGAGGCAGACATGCCTTTCATTATCATAAGAAATATAGAGATTATATCATCCTTCCAAATATCGACTAGCCCGGGGGTGAATAGTTTTTGTTTGAGTGAGTAAAACATCATTAGTTTTTTCATGATCACCACGGGAAAAGCTGACAAGTAGATTTTTCTGTTAGCTGGTATGTTTTTGTGACAGTTTTGTAAGGCTATGTTATACGGTTCTGCATAGAATGAAACTCCATTTTTAGGAAAAAAAATATTATTCATTTTCTTTTTAACTGTAAACTGATTACACTGTGCTGAACCTAGCAAAAGTAATCAGTACTCTCTGTTTTAACATTTTGAATTATTTAATGAAAAGCCTTTAAGGTCTTTGGATTCACAGTCAAATTGCTACAGAGAGTAAATGAGATGAAGGTTTTCCTAGGCTCCATGACAGTTCTATCCCATTTCATCATCTTAACTAAAAAATAATCCTATCTAACTTGAAATCCACAGCAGCTGTAAGTAGAAAATAAATCCAAACCACAGCTCAGACTTGTAACCTAACAGCTATCATAAATAATCAGAATCTATTTGGAGGTGGAAGATGGGACATTAGAAGCTATTTACACTACTAGAGTGATGCCATTGATCAGTAACAGCAACCCGTAGATAAGACTCATATGATGTCATGGTTATTTATGATGGGAATTGACAGTAAAGCTACTATAGAACTTTCTTCCCGACAGCTTCATTCATTTCTGTTTGTGATGCATTTTGCTGTTAAAGAAGCAATCAATAGCAAAATTGTGGTGATAAAAGTTATTACTGGTTAAATATATGAAAAATGTGCCTATGTGCATATACATATATAATGCCAACTATAAGAACATTAAAAAATTAGGTCAGCAGAATTTATTTAATATTTTTATTACCAATGTACAATAAAGCCATTTTATATTCCTTGATGGTGAACATGTACTACAGTCTGATATATTTTCTAATCTCATCTAATTTGCTGTGACCATGAGAAATGCAGTGTTGCAAAGATTTAATATAATGTTACCATTTTTCTAAAGTAAGCCTTATGGCTCATAGTGCATTGGTGCAGGGCACCAAAGAAGTGAAGAAAAACATCCTTTTCAGGCCAGGATCAGACCTGGGAATCTGCTGTCTGTGTCCAGCATTAGCAGCTTGCACCCAGCAATTAGAAGAGTTTTAACAGCAAGTAAAGGCTGCTGAAATACACAAATACCCCCAGACCATGTCCAGTGTGAATCCATGCAAATGCAATTTCTGGACTATTTAACCAAAAAATAGGCAAGAAACCATTCTTATATGTGCTCTTGGTAAGAGATAGATAGTAGCATGAAAGTGAGATCATGGCCAGGCTCAGAGCAACGGGTCTTGTTGCTGCCTCTTCTAATGCCACGGATTGTCCTTGTGGGGCTGGTGCTTTCCTCCCCACAGATGTGAGCAGGTGTTGGGTGGGCACTTGCGAGAGGAGTCAGATGAGGGAGTGTGCAAGAGGTGTCCCAGAAGGACAGGGATGACCCAGCCAGGGCTGGGTGACACGCACCCCCCACAGTGTCATGCTCGGTCCAGCTGCAGAGCATGTGTGGGAATTAAGGTTGTTTCTATTATTTCCATGGAACTACCCATTAGCTAATATTTTGGTTGCTATTTTTGCACGAGCTTTTTTATAGTATGTTCAGAAAATATGTTGATAAAAAAGCTAACAGAAAATACTGACAGAATATGGCAGGATAGTTTCTACTTTGTATGAAAGATCACATTAGCCTACTGCTTCCTTCAGCTCTCAAATATTTTTTGTATATTTTACTTTTTATTAGGTAGCTTATACGCAAAATTAATGTTTCATTCCATTTTTGTGACATAAGCTTGGGGGAAGAAAGTGGGGGAGGGGAGAGGTTGATAAAGTTGTCTTCATTAAATCAGAGATGTAAAGATGATGGATACATGTGTAGTAATGTAATATACCCTGCAATAGTCAACTGGAATTGCTAATCCTAGGCATTCCAGAAACCAGCACTAGAGACTGACAACTAAAACTGATAACACACATAAACTGTATTAAAAGTCATGTGAATCACCAAAAATTAAAAAGCAGCATCAGAGAAGCAAGAACAACTGAAATATTTATTTTCTATAGTGTCCACATAGGCCATAAACTGATTACTAAAAATACACTGATGTTTATAGGCCAGCATTAGTCCAATATTATCTGTTTATTAGCAAAATCAGAGTGATTAGCAGGCTAATACTTATTGTTATATGCTTCTGAAGTAAAGTTTTTTACTGAAAAACTGACAGAAAATGCATCATAATTATCCTAATCTTGCCTAATTTATAAAATTCTTTAGTAAGTTCATCTGTATATAATCTGCACATGAATTCCCATCCTCAGAGGAACTGGCTTATCTTTCAAACAATCCAGGCTCTATTTTGTATAGTTCCTTTATGTGTATGATTGTATGTACACAGCAGGTCAAAGGCAGTGTTTCCCAAGACCATTGTTAGACTGGAACAATAAATATTAGACTTAATTTAAATGGGTCAGAGTTCATTCTCATCTACTGCTCATCTGGAGGTTAAAACTGTCTGGTCAGTCATTTACCCAAGACAGAAATAGTCAGTGTCTACCAACTGCTAATGAAAAAATGTATGTTTGATGGAGCTTCTCCTAAGCCATGACAAATCGATATGTGATGTTACATACATGTATATGTGCACTTTTTGCTGATTGATAGAAAATTATGGGGTTTTTTTAGATTTATGCTTCATACCTAGAAATGTGGTTATCCAGTTAAGTGGTGATGTACCTCTTGGTGGGGTTTCTTTTTTATGTGATGAAGAAATATTGCCCTTATTAATATTTCACACATTTTATAGGTAATACTACCTCTATGACTTCACACTGTTCTTCCCAAATGGTCCCCAGGTTGTACTCAGGAAATGTTATTACAAGACTTTCTGTCGTATTTTGTGAAAGGATGGGTTCCTGCACCTGGCTGAGAGCAGGGGTGATTGCACTGGAATTTCAGCTGCCCTTCCAACAGCCAGCAGCCCAGCTGCTCCCTTATAGCTGCTTATTGTCATCCACAGGGTAACAGCAAACTGCTAAAATAAGGTAGGACAACTGGGTGGATCACAGACATTATTTAGGAAACAAGGCAAGCCTTCATTTCATGTTAGCTTATGGCTGGCGTTGTGTTAAACCCATCACAGAGAAAACCGATTCAGGATGGCACAGAATGTTTTCCAGTGGTAATCTGCCTAAAATGTCATGACTGGGCAAACTGCCTAGAATTTTGAATTTTCTCCTTGGAAAATGAGGGTAGGGTTTTACTTTCCTCCAGCATCTTCTAGCTGACATTTCCAAGACACTTTATAGATATTATATTTCACGGTATTTAACCATATAGGTAAGTTGGTCTTTTACAGGGAGAGAAACAGAAGCATAGGGAGAGTAAAATGGCCATTTTCAAACTTGGTAGCTAAGGGTTAGGTTTATAAATTCTCTTTCTCTGTGTCTAAGCAGGCAGCCCAATTCTCAGTGCTGCTCACCAGCCTCCATTAACTGAAGAAATTATGGGATGGAGAAGTTTGCCTCTTTTGTTTCCAGTGTTTCAGAATGTGCTCGACTCCAGCTGTGTTAGGCATTTTTTTGGTTATTTATGCCCAACAGCAGTCATATGTTAATGACCCATCTGTGCTTTGAAGCTGATGTCTCTGGGATGAACTGGATGAAGAAAGAGGCTGCTCATGGTTATTTGGTATTTTATAATGTTAAATGTGTGCTGATCATGTCAGAAAGAAACACAGGGATGCACCTTCATACTGAGGTTGTCATCGGTCATGTGGACCGCAGTCCCTCCCGGGAGCATCCGCAGAGCACTGTTGTGCAAGTTCATGGCCAAACTTGCAACACCAATGGGTCCTGGTCCCAAAGATACTTTTTTTTTTTAATCCAAGATGTACTAATTATTGTTTAATTATGAGGTGGATTTTCCCTATTCACTACCAAAAAACAGTCCTGTTGAATACAACCAACATCAGTAAATATTGCTTCTGTCATGTTATTTCAAGTGCATTGTAGTAAAGGAATTACCTCAGTGTTAAAGGGGAAAAACCAAAACAAAAGAGAAAGCCAACCAACCAAACAAAAACCCCCACAGAAAAACAACAACAAAAACCAAACACCAAAACCAAAGCACCAAAGCTTATTTGGATTAGTATCAAAGTTGGGTAGAGTTTATGCAAGCTCATCCTTAGCAGCTGAATACCGAAATCCTCCTCTGGCTTGGATAATCGGCTCCTTTGGAAACAAATGAGCTGCTCCTGTGAGGTTATATATGGTTTTTACATCAGTTTTTAGGAGTAGAACATCCTATCCCTTAGCAAATTCGCATGCTATAGCACATATCCCTTGAGCTCAAGTTCTTAGAAGTTGCCACCAAGCTTTTTCACATGATCTATTTTCTAGCAAAGCCAAGCATCTTAATCCTGTGGGGACCCATAACCGAGAGCTGCTGGGGTCAGATCACTGGCTAAGTCAGCTCAGGCTGACCAGAGGACCGTGTTTCTGAAAATGTGTCTCTCATACATGTTTTTTCATCTGTAATCAAAGGATGCATCGGGTTCTTGGGGTTTTCATGTGGTTGACTGAATTAATAATGTAGAAATTGATCAAAATTGAAATTCATAGAGAGAATGTTACATGTAAGAACAGGGTCTGTTCCTCCCTTTGAAGACAAATGTCTCAGAGATTGCTTCAGTTCAAATGAATGCCTTTTTCATAATTTGTAATACTCCAAATTTCCAGTGAAGGTGAGTTTACCATGCCAGGGCTGAGCCTGGGAACTGCTGCTGGTATGAGCCCTGCTGCATGCAAGACACATCTTGCACAGCATCAACAAGTGCTGGATATGGCATGTGTTCACTGCTCTGCTCCATAAAACACTGCCTTTAAAAGACAGCAAAGCCCTGAAACTCCCAATGTGAAAAAAAGTTGCCTTTGTTAGCTAATAAAATTAGCAGATGACGTTGTCTGTTTTATTGTATCATATAGGTTTTGGCCTTTGATGAGCTCACATCCATTTTGTTCTTGGGTGGGATCTCTCTAAATTAAAATATCTCTAAATTACTTAGTCCCAGTCTGAGTAGGGGGTTCCATGGAATCTTCTTATTTTATTTAGTTAAGTTTGCCCTCAAGTTTCTTTTGTTCAATTGCTTTCTTAACTATACATGTATCTGTGATTAGCAGGAACCCCAATAGGACACACATAACCTGTGAACAAAGATTTCTGCCCACCGGTGTATTTGACCCAGGAGTTTATTTATCTCTGGATGTGTCTAGTCATATCTGCTGCTCCTACAGTCTGGAATTTGCCCAGAGTGCCCCTTTCACACACACATATGCATTTATCCAGATGTTCAAAACATATTTTTCATTTAATAGTGGATCAGTAAATTATGATGATGTATTTTGACATACTAGGGAAAGTGATTTTTTTCTTATGTGAAACAATTGGGAGGGGAAAAAATAACCTGCTGCCTTCAGGATTTTTGCTGTCAGCCAGCTACTGCTGAACCTGAACTGATTTCCACTGATTTCCTGGGACTCACTGCACCAATGGATTTCTGCATTTGCTCTCCATTTCTGGATATACTGTCAGTACATCCAAAATGAAAGGGAGGAAGGAGCCAAGTGGAGATTCAGATCCCCCCCTCCTCAGTTCCTAGAAGATTCTGCAATACTCTCTCAACTGCAGAACTCAGACCACACTGCACTGAGAGGATGATGACTACGTAAACAAGGCAGGAAAAAGGCATGAAACTAAGACCAAAACCCAGATTGTTTGGACTTCTGTTTTCATGTGAGAAAGGGGAAAAGAAACTACAAAGACTCGAACAGCACCTGCCGAGAATGCTGGCAGCTGATTGCACACCTGGGTAAAGCAATAATAGGTAAATACTGTAACAAAAATTACTGAAGGAGCCTGTTTTGGAGCTGGTCCTTGCTTTGAAAATGAAAAGGTGTGAAAGCACAAGGAGCTGGCTTGCAGAATACTCCTCCTAGAGGCTGCAGGAGCCTCTGCACCAGCCAAACTCCCATAGACCGTCACAGCACCTTCCCTGCTGCAGGAGCTGCTGCAGCTGCCTGGAAACCTGATTTAGAGCCAGTAAAGCTGATACTTAATATAAAGGTTTTGTTTGATGCAATATACCAGTTTGCTGCATTACACTCTCTGCAAGCCTTGGCTGCAAGTGGTGGCCAGTTAACAGATTGCCAAACACTGTCCGTGTCTGAGCTCCCCAAAGCAATGGTGCTTAAAAGAGCTTGGAGCAATTCTTAATTCTGCTTGTTCTTCTCTTGGGGACTAGACACTTAAATTGCTCCCTTATGGCATTTCTCTCACCCTTTTCTCCCTGCCTCGGACTTCAGTAACCTCTCTGTGTTTGGGAAAGTTCTCGCTAGGCTACACCTCTGACACTGTATTTGTTCTAATTCTTCCTTAGTCATTTGCCTTAAATTGCAGAAACTTAGAGATTAGGAAGAATGCAAAAATCTTTGTCTAAATGATACAACCATAATGAATATATGGGTTGCCTTGCAGTCCTACTAACCTTGATTGTTTTTTTTTGATGCGTTTTAAGCCATCTCTACAGTTTGTGTAAATTACACACACAATATGGGTATGCGAATGCATTAAATATGTTTTCATAGGTTTGCCTGTCATATCATAAAAGCTGCAATAAAATACTGAGAGTATGTTATACTTATTAATTTACATTTGTAAAATACAGTCATTTATCACAAAGTACTAATAACAGATTTTTTTATTGTGTTGAGGCAAAACTTGCCAGCTTTGACTATTATGACTGACTTTACAACTACTTGCCTGTCAGCTTTAAACATGGTAGAGGGAATATTTCACGGTGAAAATGCAAGGTCCCTAAAACATCTGATTGTAAAACTGCAGTAGGGTCTGAAGCAATAATAAAACTTGTGATGGATGAGTCACGTGAAGCTTCCTTCACCAAAAACCTGTTGCATTTCAGGCTTATTATTCTCTGATAATAGACTTTCAGGATCTGGACAATAGCCGGAGCTTTCCCCTTGTTCTCAGGGCATGAATGGCAGTGCTGGGCAGGGCGCAGCTCTGACGGGACACAGGAGACATCCAGCTTTCCCAGCACCATGGGATGAGAGGCATTCTCTGCCCTGCACTCAATGCATGGCCCTTCTCACAGCACTGTGTGAGACTGAGACTCATGCAGGAGCATAAGGACCTCTTCCAGCTCCTCCCCTACCTGCCTGCACTTTGCAACTGCTAAAGATTTCCTCTACTGTAAGAGGACACAGACCTATCTTACAACTTGGTGGTTGCTGCCTGTGAAAAGCATTTTGCCTCTTTTTTGTTCTCAAGAATGTCCATGGTGCTGGAAGGTGGATGAGGATTTTTCCTTGGGTGACACTAAGCCCCTGCTGACTCCAGTGGGATCAGTCCCCAGAGCCTGTGGGCTTTGGATTTGTCCTTGGGATGGTGTAGCTGAGCTGCCTTATTAAGTCAGATATCATTTCCCTCAAACTGGCCTTTGATTTGCTAGATTTTTATCCATCTGAGAATCAGATTCTGTGAAAACACCTCAAGGAACCCATTTACAGCTAAGTGGAGAGTTTTCCCATAACCATATGTTTCCTATGTAAATGTATGTGGTGACCTTGGAGCCATCTAAATCCCTGTGCGCATCTCACTTGCTCACTGGCATTTCTTTTTTTTTCGGGGGGGGTGAATTAGAAGTAAAATCAAAAGCCTCTTTGAGGATTACTGAAAAGGAATTCCACATGTGTTATTGTGTGTGCACACAGGCCATTTATTTCAGAACACAATGTCACTAAAATCAAATTAGTATAATCTGAACATGCTTTTAAAAGATTAAACCCCAAAAGATGAAACTGGAAAGTCTTTTGAGTTTTTATAGGAGACAAACAATTTATGTGGTTCATCGTGTGTATTTTCAGACCAGTCTTATTAGAGCAGATTTTCAGCAGAAGGGAGAACTGGCGTTTCAAAGGACTGTAGACCTTCAACAGGCTATTGAGATATTTTTAAAATGATCTGTTCTCAATGCCATCTTTCTAGAAGAAAAACAACCCTTTCTTTCCGAAGTTGTCTGTTAATGGCTTTTAACCTTTCATCCTCTTTTTGGGAAGGTACACAGCATCCTCGAGCTCCGTTAAAATGCCTGGATCCTCAATTCCACCAGTCTCTACTCAAAAGAGATGTTTTGGCCTCAAAACTCCTTAGGAACTCCAGAAATGATCTTGTAGATACAAATTCTGTCCAGATCTTCAGTACAATATTAAAGAGAGAGCAGCTAGAAAGACACTCTCACTTCTTTTACTGGGGATAAAAAGCCCTGGCTCTCATCACGTTCCCTATCCTTATCTTAACAGTAAATTTAGAAATTGAGGAAAGTGCTTTAATGACAGAGTTAAAGACTGAATCCTCTGTCCTCAGAAGAGATACAAATCAAGGTCATGCCCTTTCTCTTGTGCTCTCCCAAAGATGCTTAAAATTTGGTTTCCTCTTGCTTGCGTTAAATCACATCCTCTCTAAGCAGAAATACAGATATGCCACTGAAAGCAACTAAATTGGACAGGCAGAGAAAGTTAGAAAAATTTCACCCAAAGAGAATATCCATAATTTCACATATAGAATGTAAATTGAATTTACAGAAATTAAAGTCCACAGTTTCAGAATATACTATGTTTAAATGCATATATTATGCATTTTGCCTTTAGAACAAAGGAAATACTAATATTGTGTGTCTGTGTCTCTTTTTTGCGTATTTAGGTAAGTATAGTAATTTTTACATCCCAAGATCAATAATATGTCAGGGGAAATGGTTAAAAAAGTTGTAAACAATCACACAGCAGATGCAGATATCCACTGCACCCCAAAGGCTGTAGCTATTTCTTCATTTGTGGGTTTTTTTTTGTACATGCATGCATCCTTGAATTCATAGGTAGTATGTATTTCACAAACTTGTTTGTGCATGGCTGGAAGTGCTCCTGTTCATGCCCGTGGGTTTCCTGTTTTCCTGTGATGAATGAGTGAATCAGTCTGGGCTCTGCAGAGGGACAGGCTGTGGCAGTATCCTAATAGAGTTACCTGGGGTTTTCTGAGGATCCATTTCTAAAGACCATTTTCAGGCTCTGTACTTATGTTTTGCAGGCTTGTTAGCTTTCATGGCTTGATTTCAGTAGTGTGTCTACATGACATTTATTTGCTTTATGAATTGAGGTTTTAATTCACTTATTTTGCTTTTAGTGAGTGAGTGGATCCATGCTGTAAAGTTTTAAGACTTGCTCTTGAAACACTATCTTCTTGGCTAATAAACTAAGATGATGACAAGGTCTGCAGTGAATATTCAAATAAATGTGATTACTTCATTTCATGTCAACAGAGGAGGTGAAAAGTGCAGCTCAACTGGCTCGGTAGGATTGGAAGGAGGGGCTGGGAAAAAGCAAGAGACAACAAAGAGATAGTTTGTCAGATTTAGTGGCTTTTTTTCAGCAGGGGTGTTGCGAAGACAGTGTTGCAAAGTTCAGCAGGGTCAAACAAAGTGCAGAAGCTTTCTTATATTCATTAAGAAAAGCTTGATAACATGCTTCCAAAATTCAAATAATAGGAAAAAAGTAGATGGACAGATGGTGTGCTACTTTTACCTAGTCTAAACAGGCTGAAGTCTGCGCTGAGTATATTATCCTTTTTATATCAGAAGGTAGAAAGTCCACTGTCTTTCACAAACTATAACTGCGATAAGATGGTCTTCCAGGAAATCATAAAAGACTATTACACCAGTGATGGTGTTTCCTGGCTGAAAGACTGACTGACCCAGAAAGGCATACTTATCTAAACGAACTTTCCGACCTGCATGCTTGTTAATAATAATAATTTTCAAAGGCAGATTGGACAAAGCTTGGTCAGGATTATTTGCATGCAGGCAATTAGCTGTGCAGTGGGTATACTGAATTAGCTCTTTTGGCACAGAAAATGCAGTCACCTCCAGGAAGGTGATATTCAAGGGAAAGGTAGGCCAATATTTGGTTTATCTGTAGACAGTACACAATGTTTTCCAACTAAAGTGGCGATGCTGTTAATGTGGAGCAATAAGATGTTTGCACAGATAAAACCTTTGTCTCAGATGACAATGGCAATGTGAGTCTGTTCCACTAACCTTTGCTCTGATTACAGAGTGTCCTTGGGAACGTCTCTATGCAGACTTCCATATGATGACCCACCCTGGGTGATAATCTTGCTTCAAAACTTAGAAAAATGTATTCTTTGCAAGTAACAGTGTTTGTGGTGTTGCTATATATGTGAGACCATCCCAGCCATATGGAGTTTTCTGTGTACAGTAATTTCACAGCTTATTTATAGAGATGGGTACCCTACTTTGCAAAACAAGTGGGTTGTGACCACTCATATCTACCCTTGAAAATCTGTTATTGCACATCAAGGTAGAGACGGTTAAAGTGTGTTAGACATTTTTTACCAACAAAGATGCCTTGCTCCTAACATAGGCAGTAGAAATATTGTCAATGATATAAAAAGGATGGAAAGGTATTCTAGTTGTGGGAAGAAAAAATATTCATTATCAAAAAAAGAGCATTATATCTATAAAAAATACTGCACCCAGTTCAATAGATCAATACTGATAATAGATAATTGCATGCTTTCCCCCAGTAATTTTGCATAGAGAATTGTAGCTGAACTAGGGACACTCCTGATATTGGTAGCACATTATAATGCATAAAACCATTTCAAAATACAGGGTTGTTTTTTTTTCAAACTTTTATTTTACATTTTGGGTCTTTTCTGTATTTGTTCCTTAGACTATCTAGACTGTCTGTCTGGATGGGTTCTTGCAAGGTTGCTCATGCTGAATCTTATGCAGCAGATGTTCCTCCTGGAAAGGCTAACGGCCAATAGCAGAAATCCTGCCTTTTCCTTGGTAAAATCCTCCTGACTGACAGGTAGCTCTAGGTGAGGCTTCACTAGTGAGAAACCAACAGGAATGAGAAGAGTGATTGGTCTGTACTGCTAAGCAGTCTGCAGTTAAAAGTTAGTAGGGGTTCAGAGGGAAGAGGTAACTGTGTGGGTTGCTCCATGGAGGCCCTACATATCTCCATTTGTGCAAGGTTAGATTTTAGGAATTGCTGAAAAAACTTATTGTTTGTCTAGCCTGTCCTCTTGATTTCTTTTTGGAGAGATTCATCATTATGGACTTGCAGGGGCTTTTGGGGATGGAAAAGAAGGTTGATTCAAGGGACTAAGTTTTCTCCTTCCTATAGGTTCCTGTGCTTATTGGATTTTCTGTGCATGTGTGTTCTTCTGTTGTCTTCCAGTCTAAACAAGGATCATCATTCTTACTTGTCTTCCTGGATGCTGCATTGCTAAAATCATTAGTATCTCTAGAGAGTGCTGAAATTTTCATGTTTGCTGTCCCACGTGTGCAAAATCTTAATTCCTTTGATCTTCCATTGTAGGAACGTAAACAATCGACCTTCCAAACCTGAAGCTTAGATCGTTTCTTCCAGACAGATGATATAAAGGGCTTTTAAAATACTTGTCCAACCTGCAAATCAGTTGATAAAATTTGTTATCAAATTTATTTGTAAAAATATTTCTCTAACTTGAGGTTGCACATAGAAGGTGTTATCCTGGAAAGAGGCATTGTCAGAAAGTCACAAGCAAGAGAATATAGATGGTTATTGTTAATAAAAGCTGTCATGAAATGACAGTGGTGGATGATCAGCATAATAAACTCCTCTCTTCTTCCTCACTTGGCAAAAAGCTAGTTTGTGATATCAGTGTTGCCATGTTGTACTGTTATTCTTGCAGGAGCTGTGATGGCTCTTGCTAGGGGCAGAGCACAGGGGTAGCTAAACAGCATAGGAACGGCTGAGGGAACTGGGTTTGTTTAACCTGGAGAAAAAGGGGCTCGAGGGGGGACCATATCATTCTCTTCAACTATCTGAAGGAAAGTTGTAGTGAGGTGGGTGTTGGTATCTTCTCCCAAGTAACAAGTGATAAGACAAAAGGAAATGGTCTCAAGTTGTGCCAGGGGATATTTAGATGGGATATTAGGAAAAAAATTCTTCACCGGAAGAGTTGTCAAGCATTGGAACATGCTGCCCAGAAAAGTGGTGGAGTTACTGTCCCTGAAGGGATTTAAAAGATGTGTTGACATAGTGCTTAGGGACATAGTTTAGCAGTGGACTTGGCAGTGTTAGGTTAATAGTTGGATTTGATGATCTTAAAGGTCTTTTCCAGCCTAAACAATTCGATGATTCGATGATTTTCACTGCTGGGAGCAGTTGTCTTTGCAGGTTGTTTCCAAGCTCTTCCTAAAAAGGTTACATGAGGGTTGTTTCTGCCCAATAGTTTAGTTGAATAGTTAATATTATAGTACTGCAATACAATAGTAATAATGACACTGTAGTAAGAATAGTGAGAAGTTAGTACCACTCAGTTTTTCTCTGACAGGTAACAGCTTCTATCGGATCAGCTTTAAAATTCCACTTTTCACTTACAATTACCACTTTTACTTACAATTAGCCTAACTTGTCTTTTTTTTTATGAGCCCAGCACAGTGATTGAATTGCACAGCTCTGCTGCCTAAACCTAAGTGTTTAGGCTGCTTTAACATAATCCCTTTTGCTTTTGAATTTGAAAAATCAAAAGGGAAGTTTTGAAATGCTGTGCCTCACTCCAAGACGGCAATTCCAGGGAAATTTTTATTCTGGCTAATGTACAGAATAAATGCTTTTGAAGCGTGGTCTTGTTCTTCCCATTTACAAACAAGCAAAATGAATGATCATTTTAACAGTATTGAGTAATTCTAAACACAAGGTGATTATTTCTGCAGTTTATTTTTTCACCATATGGATATTAAGGGTTAACAGTTCCCCAGCATATAACTGACAGTGATAATATTCTCCTTAGTCCAAAGCGGAAGAAGAGGGGAGTTGCTTGTTGTTATAAAAGCAGGGAATTTCTGGATCTTAGTAAAATAAACCAGGACTTTGTTTCTTGAAGTAATTATTCTCTGGAGAGAGAATAGGAAAGATGGAGGCAATTAGGAGTGACCTTGCATCACTGAATTGTTGAGAACTTCTGGATCAGTGGCTGATATTTTCATAGCTCCATTTAAGCAAAGCTTTTTTAAACTGTTCTTGCCACAGCTAGAGAAAACAGTGTTTAATGGCTGGTCCAAAGCCCATTGACTTTAGGGGTCTCACCATGTGCAAGTGTGGGATGAAGTGGGGAATGGGGAGGAGCAAGAGGAGGTCAGGATGAGCACAGAAATGGTTCCCAGGACGCAGGGTACGCCATCACCCCATGGTGGAGGGAGGAAGACTAAGCTCCTGCATGGTCCCAGTCCACATGGGGTGTGTGCTTTTGGGTGCTTATCACACCCCAGGCTCTGCTAACGTGAAGCTGTGCAGGTCATTACATCCCTCAGGTGGCCGGGGTCACCACATTTACTGGAACAGAGAGGAAAAACAAACCTGGGAACACTTTTGGTAACCTCCACCTAACCCCTTTTAAGTAGAGATTTGCGTTCTGGTGGGCTTTTTTTTCTTTTTCCCCTTCTGAAAACTGTCTTTTGAGTGCTATCATTAAAAACCGTGTTTAACTTTTATGTGTGAAGTTGGCAATGAATTACTATAAAGCAAATAAAACTGTCCTAGCAGCCTGAAAGTGGTGATATAGCAGATAGCATTCACACCCTCATCTTTGTATTCCTTTCCTTCAAGGATATCAGTAGGCAAACAAGGCTGAGTCTCTAATATGTTTAATAAAGGAGCAATTTCTTAAGTTTCCTGACCCAGCTGTGGGAAAGGTAAAGCACTCATCCCGTCGATCTGCTCCAGACCAGTCTTGTTCCCTGGGTACGGTGGGATCCAACCACTGTTGGCTTGAGGTCCCTGAGAGCCAGGTTTTGGCCCTGGTCTTCTCCTTGGATCACTAATCTGGGAGCTCTTTCCTTTCTGTGGGGGCTGATGAATAAAGAATTTCCAGAACAGTAAGCAAGCCGTAGCCTAGTAGTACGAGCAGCTTCAGTAATGCAGACATACTTTTCTCCAACGTGTTTCTCAACTACTGTCACTTTTCTAATCTGATAATATCAGAGCACAGCAGTTGCCTGAAAACTGTTTACCTGGATGGCAGATGCGTGTAAGGACCTATCTGCATGTCGCATACCGATGCAGAGGAGGTTACTGTGAAAAAAGGCATGCAGATTTTTTTACAGCTTGCATGTTGTTTGGTTTGTTTGATGTTCTTCTAGTTCTGGCAGACTGCGGGAAATTGTTTTCTCTCTTAGAGGCCATCACCTTTTGAATGATATAAAGGAGTCGCTCTGTTCTTCTGAGTTGTTTTTCTGCTATATATTTACTTAACAATTTTATTTTCTGTGTAGTTGTTGAAAGAACAGGAATTTGTAAATTACACAACACTGAGCAGTGGATACTGTCCATGGCTTTAAGCCCAGACACTGTCAAATGCTTCTCCAGAAAATCATTGTGAATTACAGAAATATCAACTTTGCGGTGTGTTTTTTTTTGTGTGTGTGTGTGTGTTTTTTGATTTTTTTGTTTTAATTTAAATATTTTGTTTCTCTGTTTTTCTCTTAGTATATTCTTATCTGCTTTGATAGCTGGAAACCAGTTCTCAGAAGGAGTTGGAACTGGGTTGTTGCACATATGGAACTGAACGTCCATGGTCTCAATTACTGAAAAATTGGAAAGTTATAAAATAAAAATAAAATGAAAATACATGTTAGAGCTTCAGACTCACTCTCTTGCTATTTGTTATCTTTGTGCATTAGAAGTAAAAATGTCTTCTGCCATAGTAGTAATAATTCTCCTCACTATTATCCTGGGATTTCAAATTACTGGATGCACATTAAGGTGTTACGTTTTCTAACGCACTTGTGAAGTTAAGTCTTATTCTCCCTTCCCATTTTCCAGATGGGAAAACTACGCTGCAGAAATGAATTTACTTAATACCATATAGACACTTCCAGAGAAACTGGAAGGAAAACCATGGCACTCCACTCCTCCCAGTTAACCACAGGACATGGTTTCTTCCCTCCCAGCCCCTGGTGTCAGCAGAATTGCACATTTGGGATCAGGGGTGCAGTGCCCTGGGGAGCACCTGGTCACGGATTCATGGCTCTGATGTGGAGCTAGGTGGCAGGATCCGTTCCTGTTGTGGTGCGAGCTGGCGCAGGGACATGTCTGGGGTTGCATGTGTCATGTTTCCCTCCTGCGGTTCTACCCACTTGGACAGCCCCACAGTCTCACCATGGCGTGTGCCATCTGAAGCATCTTTTAAAATCACTTTGGACATCTCATTATGAATCATACCTATATCCTATTACTGTGAACGGAAATCACAAACATGGAAATTAGTCTGTGTTTTAGTTATTATAGCTGGGCTCGGAAAAAGCAGGAGCTGGCCCAAGCTACTCAGAGCTGTACGAGCCACTTCTAAGGCACAAGGGCTGTGCAAGCACGTGGTTTTGACCTCATCCAGTAGATCCAACCCAGATTATCAGTCGGTGCATCTTTGCATTGTCATTTATGAGAATTAATGGTGTTTCTTTCTGTTTAGGTAAACAGTTTGTCTATCTAAGACGGAAGGTTTCTCAGCTTTCCATTTGGTTTACATATATATAACTTAAAAGTTCCATTATTGAGTTTGTTGCTGCAAACCTTTTTGAGCTGAAGCCATTGTATATATATCCTGAGCTCTTCTTTCATTGTATAATGTTATAAGCATCCATCATTTGTCTGACAAAGACTTTTTTTTACTTTCCTGGGGCAGAGCTGGGAAATTTGCTTGCACTAACTGACATATTAAATGTAATATCCATTTGCCAAAGTCTGCTGATGCACTGAGCACACATCTCTGTCTATAGCCATTTAATTATATAATGATCATTTCCACCAAACCACTCCAAGTGAAGAACAGTAACAATATACACAGGCAATGACAGTTGTCATCAATACAGAGATATTATTATTTTTTGTAGAATAAATTAGTTGTGTTTTTTAGTTGTTACTTTTCTAGATCATAAGTTAGTTCACATGTTGGCAGAAAAAAAATCCTTACCAGTCAGATGCTTACAAATATGCCTCAGAGTACTTTTAGACTTATTCCAGTAAAACTTTAAGTGCGTGCCTTAACAACCTGCTCCAGTCACCGAGTTCAGCCGTAAGCCCAGGCTCACCCTTAATATTCCCATTGGCTTGCACTGCCATGGGTACAGTTTCCCTCCAGACTACCAGGTTTCCCTCCAGGGGAAAAAAAATAGAAAAAATCCCTTCCTTTAGGATCATGCTGGGTGCTGAGCAGGCCCAACGGCGCTAGTCCTGGGACACAATGCCCATGAGTTTCCTGTGAGCTGGTGACATGTCTCGTCTCCCTCTTCTACAGCAGTGTTCCCCACTCACCTGCAAACTGTTGTCTATGAAAAACCAAGAATTTTCCCCTGGAAGCTGTCCACTGCCAGGCACGGCTCCACTCAATGCACAACAGGGACCCAGTCCCAGTTAATATTTCTGGGTGTGACAGTGAGGAGGAGCCCCTGGTCCAGGGCTGGGGAGAAACAGAGACAAATGCAGAGTTCTGATTAACACCCAGGGCTGGGACCTGATTAATCTGCCCTTAATTAATAACATCCTGTGCATGCCTGAATCATGCAGCTCTCCTGTGCTTTAGCTCCTTGCTTGTGCTGAGGATAAACATCTGCCTTATTGAGCAACTCTCTAATCACCAAGGCTTGGGAGAAATGGCTTGGAGATCCCCAGGAGGAAGTAATTTCACGGATGTCAAGTGTCTTTACTGGCAACAGTAAAACCATTCTATCATTTCCTTGTGCCGAGTTTGAAATAGGCAGAGCACAAAGTCACACTGGTATTTTTCTAATGACTAAGTGGTGCAATTTATAACAACCTCACAAAGATATTCTTCCCCATACATATTAAGTAATTTGCAGAGTAATCGTAATGATACTTGCAACCAATCCCACTTCACTATCAGATGGTGGCATAGTAACCGTCAGTCTCACTTTCTGTGTTTTAATGTGGTCATGGGTAACAACACAGAAGTTAAGCTCACGTTTCAATGCATTTTCTAGCTCACACCTAAAACTCTGCAGATCTAATACCCTCTCTACTTCATACGAAGGATCCTTGGTCTGGTGTTTGGTGTGCAGCAAGGAGATGGTATAATTTGGTTTAACTCATGTTTGGAATTTTGTTTAGTTAATTAAATTTTGCCTCAAATACTTGCAGACCAGTGTTTCAAGGGGATTGCTTTTGTACTTGCTGTTATGAAAGTCAGCAGAAAAATATTATTCTTGGCTACTGTCCTGATTAACCCAGACACTTTAATGTGTGTTATGATAGGTCATTTGACAGATAGTCACCTGTACACTGTGATCAACCCTGACTCGGCCACTGGGGCTGAACTTTAGCAGCTAAGTGTCATAATTTCCCATCTTTTGTTTGATTAATGCTTCCTTTTGTGATCTAAAGGGAAAGCATCTAGAGAGATCCTTCTGCATGTACCAGCCAGCCTGGATTAGTGGGAAGGGACTGCAGAGGCTTTTCAATGAAAAAATCCTGTGAAAAGTATAATATGGACAATCTCTCTGTGTTGATACCTTTACTCCTGGTTTGTAGAAAGTAAGTCTTGCATAGTTTGTGTGCCCAGTATGGCTTTATCATGTACCTCAACTTTCTGTATATGTTCAGATAAAAACTGAGATTTAAATACCACGTGGAGATGTCTGAGATACTGCAGGTTCTGAAAGGGTCTATGAGTGGTCCCCTGGGATTTAATTGGGACCAACAGAATATAATGTGAGAGCTTAAAAAATCATAGAAAGAATACTTGTCATCCTTTATATTCTCCTGTATTATATTCTATAATTTTAAAGGCTTCAAACATTTTTCATAGACCTCTGCTAGGTAACTCCTTCTTCCTGGTTTCATTGCTGTTGAACTGTAGAGAACTTTTCCATTTTTGTAGCTCAGCCCTTGGAGAAAGAATACAGTATCCGCAGGGCACTTTGACTTAGATCAGTGGACACTGTTGCCTTGAGCTTCACTAGTACATTCAGACACTTCTCTGTTCTTCACTTACATCTTACCTTAAATATAGTCTTAATCTGCACATTGTAATGAAAACTTTGCAGAGTTACAGGCCTTGCTGGTCACCACTTAATAGCATCACACTGAGCATCTCTGCAAATAAAGATACTCTTCAGTTACATACAGAGGTCAAAGCCTTTCGGAATTGCTCCTACTGATACCATCAGGTGTTCGGGCATCCGTATAAAAGCAAAACACTCAAATGCAAATCTTTGCAGATCTCAGGTTAGTTGTCGAGGTTTCATCCACGTTCACCAGTGATGAAACAAGTAGAATAATACGAAGGGGGAACATCAGGGATATAAAATATTGCCAACTCCACTTAAAATGTGTATGCATGCCGATTGAGTTTTAGACAGTTTGGCTGGAGGCTTTGAATTCAGATGTCTGAGACAGAGTTAAAAACCACAGTCTGAAGTGTTGGGTCATTAAAAAGGAAGGGGGAAAAAAGAGCCCTCTTGTAACAGGTGAGTTGAAACAAGAACAAAGGGTACATAAAATGAGCCAGGCGCAGCCTGAAGAGATAAGAAATGATCTTGCCGTGCATTTACTGCCATAACTGAAAGGATAACCATTTTTTTTTTTTTTTTTCCCCAATGGGTAGGGTGAGGAATGATTCCACCAGTACAGTGCTAATTATTTCTTCCTGACCCTGGCAGAATCATCTCTTGTCATTCAGAGCAGGTTTGGCTTGAGACTTGGATTGCTCTTGTAAATCCTTTAAATTTGTTCATGAATTTACAGATCTGTCATAAACGTTGCTCCCAAGCTGCTCTTCACCCAACAAGATTCTTTATAATACACCTTAGAAAAGCTGCTGGTATTCTCTTCCTTCATAAGGCTTTGAGTTTTTCACCTGTTTGCATGGTGGAGCTGATGCACAGAGTTGGAGTCTGCCCTGCTTTCTGCTCTGCATATCTTAAGCCCTGATTGCCTGACAACAGGTTGGGTTTCCAGATCTGAGGTGGTCAGTGCTGCAGGTAAGAAAATACCTGGTTTTAATTAAAAAGTACAGATTTTTGGGTAGAAATAGTTGGAAGCATGTGATAAAAAAGCTTTCCAAAGATCATTTACACATACGAAGTACTGCCTGTTATCAGTCTAATCTCAAGGAGAGCTTTTATCTCCCATTAGTTTCCACCTTGGAGAATCAGGTCCCATCAGTAGCATGTGGCTGATGACA